>OZ007546.1:1620455-1791244 GCA_963931895.1 Eupithecia pulchellata | reverse complement strand
GATCTACCCAAGTCGGCTTTAAGAAGTTATTGATCCCCTATAACCCCTGTATAGATATTTATCAATGATTCCAACCAATCATATAAAACAGTATCAGATAACTTACATTCGCAGGTGCGCAGGGTAGATTCTGATGCGGCGGCACTGGCGGCGGCGCCGGCGCAGGCGGCGCAGCAGATAACGACATGTTCGGAGCCATTGGTGCACTACAAACAATCACAGGGTTTAACGTCACAGAATCACTACATAGTATAAAACGAAGAAGCTATATCCCCTATTTCCTTGCTGGCTGTTATTACATCGAGTGAGTTCTCATTTTCGATCCGTATGAGCAGTGGAAGCCCAAGCGATTTCCAACAGGGCAATCACACTAAGTTCGTCCCGCAGCAGTGATGACTGACTTAAATGGTTTGTTTCCCACAGTTTTTTTCACAGTTCCGGAGGTTAGCTGGACCTTTGGTGGAAGGATGGAGGGATTGGTCACAGGGCGTCCTACACGTTTGTAGATAGACCCACCTGTTAGTGCGATGATAAAAGGTAGGTTTTGTAGAGTGCCTCGAGTGGTGTGTTTCCTACAGTTTCGGTCCAGAGGTTGGCAGGATCATTGGAAAGTAGGTTTTGTAGAGTGATGAGTGGTTGGCAGGAACTTTGAAGGGATTGGCAACATGGCGTTCTTGCACTACGTTTGCCGACACTCACCTGTTAGTGCGATGATGGCCCGGCGTGGGCTGGCTCGGCTGGTGCGGCAGGGTGTGCGTGTGGTGAACTATCCCGTGGGGCGGCGGCGCGGGCGGAGTCGGCTGTTGCGCCGGCTGCTGATGAAAGAGAACTGTTAGGCTGCGATGATGATGACATAGATTAACACGTAGTTTTTTAATTCAGATAGATAGAAATGCATAGACTCGAGTAACTTTCCGGGGATGGTCCGAGGGGGTCATAGACACGAGTAACTTACTGGGTGGTGTTCCGAGTGGGTCATAGACAAAAGTAATTTACCGTGTGGTGTTGGGGATGATGGACCGGCGCGTGGTACTGGCTCGGGGGGTGCGGCGCATGGTATTGCTGGAGGTGCGGTTGCGGGGCGTGGTATTGGGGCTGTTGGAGGATGGCGGCGTCTTCTCTGGTCATTGTTCTGTGGAAATTCATTTCATATTAGATAACTTCATCGTATGATATACTGATATATCGAAAACCTCTGTGGTGTGATGGGCGAAGGTCAGCCTGCGACGCAGGAGGTTGCGGGTTCATGCCTCGGACTAATATTTGTAGGAACTTCAAATATTTGTTCAGGGTGTTCTGGTAGTTTTCTATGTATTATACAAATATCTATCTATGTACTCATATAATATTAAGTATTTCAGTAAATTTTTCAACGCCTCTTCGAACTGGTCTACTTCTATAACACTGCTTCTACACCTGTATATCACGTTTATGCATCCCTTGTCTTCATCATAGAGCTGGTTGTATTTTGACCTTTACCAATGTATCTGTAACTGCGACGATGTCTTCCCTAGTTCTTGGTACCACACCATCGCGATCTAGACTCTCAACAAAAAAAAAAAAAAACAACAAACAGTCTAATAGTTTCTGCCGGACATAGGCCTGCCCTAATGAGCGCCATAGGTGGCATATTCATATTGCCTATAATGCTGGGAATGCGGATTGGGGATCGCAGTTCCGTAGAGTTGTTCTGCAGAAGGCGCTGCTGCCCGCCCCCCCATGGGTGTCCTTAGTCGTCTCTTACTACACCCACGGGGTGGTGAAATTGTTGCCGGCACCACACGGCATCCGGTCTCCTGTGAATCATCTACCCCTATCCTACCTGTACCCCATGTCTTCGTCAAAGTGCTGGTTGTTGTGCCCGTTGAACGGCGCCGGAGGATTCGGCGGTTGGGGAGGCTGCGGCGGTGCTGCGTTCCCCGTCGGTTTGTTCGCCAGAATCTGTAATGCGATTAATTAACACTTAGGATCATTTAGCTCCAAGTCGGCTAAGCCTCAAAGCCTTGCTTTATGCATGCTTAAAACGCCAGTATGCTCGCAGACCATTATTACAAAACCAGTACCTACTTTGCAGGTTACTGCACAGTTATAAGCTAGCACGGATATATTAAAGAGTAAATACATCGGGTATTTATCGCGTACCTTATGGTTTATTTCCCCCTATTTTTAAGGGTCTTTGCCCTGAGGGAAATACGTCATTTTCTTCAGCGATGTATCTAATTTAGATTTTTTTTGTATTTTTTAGCTCAATGTTTTGTAGAAATAATTATTTTCATTCTTGACTCCTGATCTCCGCCAGTAAATCTACCCTTATCCCTTATTGAAAATTGAAGTAAAGAGAAATCAATATCAAATTATTAAGTTTTTATAATAATTAACCGTAAGAAATTAGAATTTTCTAAGTGCTTATTTTGTAAGCCTAAAGTTATTGAATCTGAACTTTGTACTGATTGAAATTAGCCGGAGCAAGTCTAGTCTGTTAATCTAAAGGTCGCAGTCCACTTACCTCCAGCGTGTGCATCATTGCACGCGCGAAGCTGTCTGCGTCTTCGCGACAAGAGAAGTTTAGTCCGTAGACGTGCCTCGCGTCTCTCCACTGATGAAAGGTCGCCGTCGCCTGGTTGTACTTCAGCCCCCGGATTATCCCGCAGTTGATCACTACCTGGACACGAGAATAAAAAGGTTTATTTATTACTCAGATCTGGAAGGTCTTAAATGGGCGTCGACGTCACGCCTAATCAGATAAATAAATAATGCTTGACAATCCACACAGCATCACCTAGCCCCATGCTAAGCAGAGCTTGTGTTATGGGCCACACATCCTTTGAAAAGAAATGCTAGGGTGTAAAACTTTCGAGAAATTTCTAGAGCAGTTACTCCGTGATGGTACCTTATACATGGGCAGAACACACTAGAAAACCTAAACCATCTCGAACCTTCTAGAAGTTGCTAGAGCATTTACCTCGTTATAGTACCTTGTACTTGTACCAGCCCGACATAACTGGATCTAAAATCATCTCGAACCTTCGAGAAGTTTCTAGAGCATTTACCTCGTTATAGTACCTTTGTACTCGGGCCAGCCCGACATAACAGGATCTAAAACCATTTCGAACCATCAGGAATCTTCCAATACCCTTACCTCGTGGTCGTTCAGCTTCCGCCCCACCACACGGAAGGTGTTGTGCTGCGTGTGATGGTAGATGTGGACCTTCGACAGGCCCGAGCTGCTCCCCGACGGGACCCATCGCTTCTGCCCGTCGTCGTACACCATCACCGAGGCACGTGCACTGCTGATGGACTGCTCGCTGTGGGCAAACATTGAACATGTTAGTTTTAAATTGAAAGGAGGTATTTTGCTGCATAACTAAATGTTTTTCTACGATTCCCTTTCAAGCGACGACTAGGGAACAATTTAATAGGTTAGTTTGCATATTTTAGACAAGTAAATCAATATTTTGTATCTTAAATGTGAACATCAGGTTTAGGGTCTAGATCGTGTAACAGAATAGAACAAACAATCGTTCAGTAGACGCGAGTAAACATGGCTTTGGACTTGACACTTGATCACCACCGGCCGAGTGTAAGTAAACAAACCAAATAGGCGGCTACTGAACTTGATCGGTGTAAACGAGCCATTGCAAGACTAGATTAAAGTAAACTTGAAATTAAAATAATAAACGTTTGGATGAAACAGAGTGTAATTTTTTTGTTATGAACTGATTGCGAACAATCACTTTGGATGTCGCTGCGGAATAATTACCTATAGTGTTCGTTATTATTTATAAATTATTGAAAAAACTCAAAAATGAAAAAGTATGCGCAAGAACTTATACACAAGGCCAATTTGTAAGGCGTACTCATCGCACACTGATCAAAAAACCCTTGGGTCGGGTAGTACTTGTGAATAGTTAAGTGCTACGTTTCAAATGGTAAGTAGAACTAGAAGGTTACAAAACACTAGAACAAAGCTCGGACGGCAGAGGCCGGACATCATTTGCATGTGATTTGGGTTAAACGCCTACTTAACACGACCACACTAGTCTTGCGATTGTCTCTGTTACGAGGCAGATAAACAAAGCAAATTCTTTTAACTACCTAACTACTCCGGGTGCTTACTTATTCTAGGGTTCAATATAAATACAGTACCTACAATACAGTGTATTGAACACCAACGAAGAAAAATTTCCAAAAACAGGAAAATAACACTTTACTCAGTTGAATATTGGGCGAATGAGAAAATACCTACAAATATTGATTATTATTAATATTAATATAATAATAAATATTAATATTTTAATATTAATGCTGAACAATCCACACAGCATCATCTAGCCCCAAGCTAAGCAGAGAGAGATTAGTTAAAGCGCAGTCGGAAAATGTTAGCGTAAGTCCATGAAAAAACAAAATCAATTCAATTGAAAGTTTTCAGTACACTATAAAACTATAGCTGTCATTCTATGACGTCATAAGGCTATGTAGACTATAAAGTCCTTCGCATTTTGAGACACGTAATAAGCCGCTGTAATTGCATTTATTTATGAACAGCTTTAACCTATTTTTGAGTGGGAGCATTATCGCCAGCAATATGCCGTGTGGTGCCGGCATAGAATTTCACCACCCCTACTCTTGTGGGTGTCGTAAGAGGCGACTAAGGGAAACACATTAGGGGGCGGGCAGCAGCGCCCTTTTCAGAATAACTTCACTGAACTGCGATCCCCATCCCGCATGCCCAGCGTGGGGATTATGGGCAATAACCCCCAAATGATAATGCCATCTATGGCGCTCATTAGGGAAGGCCTGTGTCCAGCGTGGACTGTTATAGGCTGGTGATGTTAATCATGATGTTGATATCGCCGGACCCTAAAACGCAGGCCGATTATTCTCTCACCGTAACAATCCACGTCATCGATACCTAAGTCCTTGCTAGTAAATCGTAAATCGACCGGAATCAATTCCGCTATCATTACTAAAACGCGCACGTTACGCGATACCGCCTCGCATATTAAGTAACAGCTGACCTTTGCGGTATCAACGTACTTACGTTTTGCGTAACCTTGCGTAACAATGCAATGCAAGTAAGGGCCGAAACATCCTGTAGGTGTAAGCATTTTGTGTTTTAAAGGTTCCCTTATTCATAATGGTTCTGTAGGTGTAAGCGTGTCTTTTAAAGGTTTATGTTTGCAAACCAAAGTCTTATAGTGATCCTCTAGCATAACATTTACCTAGTTCTCATTTAGCTCATCAGTTTTAACTGACTTATGTCAATAGATTCATGAATTGACAATTCTATTGACTTGTGCCATTAGATTCTTCTATTAACATAAGTCAGACAGAAAGATAAATAACAATAGTGTATTTCACTATAAAAACTATCGTAGTTTGATGAATTCATTAAGGGATGAAACGTTGTATGAAAAAAATGAAACGTCGTATAATAGGTTCGTAGTTAACCCGCTTACATTCATAATGAACAATAGTGTAGTAAGCAGGTCACTATGAATAAGGGGGGGTTAATAAAAATGCTTAATTTTTTTTTTAAATTAAAATTTCAATAACAATTTTGATGTTTATTTACAGACATCTTGTTCAAAACACACAACTATGGATTCTCTCTTTCCACATTTCTCCAAACTTGCAACATTTAACAATTTGTAACACCAACGATGTTCATTTAACGCTATCACTGCCCAGCACAGTGCGAACCGCAGAGGTGCACTCCCCAATATTAGTTTAGTTTAGTGGAATCTGTGAAACTTGAAGCTTGAAGATATGATTTTTGATCATTTAGAATTAAATGTAAGTTTTATACCGGAATATTAAAGATTTTGAAATCTGGAAAAGGTAATCAAAAAATTTACCTGTGAATGCAAAAATTTACTTGCGAGCTATTTTAAGAATGGATTTATCAAATATTTATTGAATGAAGGAAGTTCTGGAAATGTTGATCTATTTTATAATGTTACTAATTATGACTTCTTTAAAATTCCAACTTGCAAAACACAACTTGGCAGTGAACGCGATGATTTTTTCTCTTCTTTTCCCAGCAGTCGGCAAAGAAGGTAAAAATTATAATTATATCGGATTAACGCATTCACTACCCAGTCAAACCTATCCTGGACTTCGATTGTCACTTTCGTATTGTGTAAATAGCTGAAACCGAATACCAGTTGAATACCTTAGACAATACCGACAACATTCTGACTGGGTCTACAACTGGTAATCGGTTTGAAGTTCACTGGTAATGGATTTCAAGTTAGATAATGGTTGCTGGATACAGAGTGCGTAGGCCATGAAAGTGTAAAAAATATTGCAGAATCGTGTGGGTGTTCGATAAATCGCGACAAGTATGGCCAAAACATGGCGCCAACGGTTTACGAAATAACCAGTGGGTTTGACGGCCCACAATGGATTTGGAAACGAAATCGAAAGTCTGATTGGGAAGATAAAATGAAGGTAGCTTTACCACTTGAAATTCATTCGACAAATGTACAGTTTGTCCCGAGTGTTCTTGTCGTTTTCTTTGTATACTAATATTATTCAATTCAATTCAATACGTTTATTTCAGACAACATTGTTATAATAAAAGTGTCCATATTCGAAATAAATTTTAAATTAGGTATAAATAAAAATATTATAAATAGAAAATTAAAATATTATATTAGAATATTATAAATATATATTAAATATTAGAATATTATAAAGAGGAAAGATTTGTTTGAATTGAAAGCGCTCCGAAATCACTGGACCGATTTGAAAAATTCCTATATTATGATAAAAATTCCTATAGATAAAATTCCTATAACTTCAACAATGTTATTTTGTTGTAAATTTGATATATCCTTTTCTAATATATAGTATTCCTACCCCTAATTTTTTTCAAATTCTTTACTGAAATTAAATTAAACCTAAACGGATTTTTTCAAAGAAACCACGTTTTCTTATTATTTGTGTAGATAGGCAAATATTTTCAACAAAGCTTCTTGTAGGAAGGAACCTAGATAAATACTATCCTAATACAAATAATTACAGATCATGGTGAAAATATGCTATAATTGCAAATCATTTTGCTATAACGTTTGTATGGGAAATTCATCCGTCGCCGGAGCCTTAAACAAATAGCGGGTATTTAATCTCCAAACTCTAAACAGATAATATCCAACAACCAAACAAATTTCTCTTCCAATAATTCAATACCTAAAGTTCAAGATCGTCAAACCCACGGGTTAATTCGATCGAATAAAGCTCTATCAACATCCCGTACAACCCGAATGGACTACCCGACTACCCATAATCAACAACATAGAACTACCCAAACTCCACTTCCAACCCAACCCAGAGTGTTCGACAAATAACTCTCGCAACAGTCAATCCTCAGAATATCGATACTACCCCGTGAATTTAAACACTACCTGTACCATTAAATTACAACCTTATACTACCAGAACTACCCGTTATATTTCCACTAAAGTTATGATTATGACAACCTCGAGAAAACTGCCTGATAAATTACACAAGCACTACCCGGTACTACCCAAATATACTTCCACTACCCCGCTCTTATTTACTGCGATTAAATTGCAAACGGCGTATTTCAAGTTGCCAACACAATAATAACATCAGAGATTTCATTGCTACAACCTAAGAGACGTCATACTAGACCGCGTTAGAGTATGAACATAAAAGCCTACAGAAGTATGAACATGAACATTCACCAACTAACTGGACCACAGAAGTGTGAACAAGCATAACGATATCTAACTCCCTAGTAATAAGTACCTCACGACGAATCTCATATCAGAACTACCCGATTGTATATTCCATTTTACTTCCACACCCCGGTTTTATTTACTATCCGGCAGAAATGAGAATGCCAGCGTCCTTAGAGATAAAAGAATACAGATACCGCATTAAGGTAGGTAGTAACTTAAAAATCAATAGACGTATGAACATTCCCTTATGAAGATTGCGTTAGAGTATGAACTTGGGTCACGGATGTATGAACATGAACATTCCCCTATCTAATTATTGCTTACGATACAAGTCTTACCGATTGAACCCCAATATACTTCGAATAAAATGGAGATTCGCCCTTTACGACGATGCGATAGGTCACAATGATCTAACTATTAACCCCCAATCATTTACCAACCCACTACCTACCAGGCGACTATCACCAACTACCCCCATTTTGCCCCTACCCAGTCTCCCTTCGTGGTACCTACCTCCCACGCACGCAGCGCGAAACTATACCTACACTATACACGTGCGTGTTATTTCGATATAGAGAGATTTATACATATAAAAGACGTCATAGGACGAGGTAAGGGCGGGGGAGGGGGAGTACCGATTACATCTTCAATATTTTTTTCTATTAATAATGAATCGATTTTTAGCTTTAATGGAATAGATGGTGAGATTTGGTTTGTTTTCCAACAGAGGGACGGAGTAGGCTATGAAAAAAATACATAAGGGCGCATCGTATGAGCGATTGTATTGATCATAATTATCATTATCTAATTTACGACTTACCTTTTTATAGATGAAGCTCGCCCGAATTTATCAAGAAAATCAGCAACGCGAGTTGAAATTGAGGGTACTTCAACACAAAAGCGGCGCGCACGACGCTCAAAAACTTCGGAAGCTAGCTTTTTAACCGATCAGACCCGGGAGCGGCCCGAGAAAGATCAAGTTTTTTATATTATTTATGTTTTGTAATATTACTGCAAAAATATTTCATTATATTATTGTAATTAATTGTATCAAACGTCTTTGTACACCAATTTATTCAAGTATTTTAACAAAGGCGCGAAATTATGGATTTTAACAATTAAATTCAAAGTTTCATCAAACGTTACGACCTTTCGTAAACTGGTTAAAATTAAAAGACTGTGAAGTTTGGGTAGATCCCTTAGGATATACAAGAATCACGATTAAATAATCACGGGAATTAAGAGATACCGCGAACATTAAAATTTCATCTATATCCATGATTATTTATTTTTTATCAATTTAGAAAAAGCTACTGGAACGCGGTCTAACGAAAACGCGGGTAGTCGTGCGCAAGCGGCGGTGAAGACTGCCCTGTTGCTTAACGAAAGCCCGGACGAGCCCGCTTCCCCCCAACACCCATTTCATCCACCCTACCCCGCACGACCAATATGGAGTTTCCCTTTAGGACGCGAAAACCCCGAAAGCTTGCGCCATATCTGCCATCTCTTTCACCAAACCTTTCAACGCCCAAAAAAAAAATATGATACGAGATAAAATAAATAAAATTTATTCAAAGAAACTCGTAACTTAGATATAACATAAGAACACAAAATAAATAAATATAGCTAAGTATAACAATATAGCCTGAACTAGGTAATCCTGTGTTTCAGGCGAGAAAAGTATTTTATCTGGGAATGAATAGGTACTCACACGAACTCTGAATACTGTTGCGTCTTTTCTGGTTGCTAAAACTTCTCTTAACCGCCTTACATAACCGACAAGAACTTTAAAGTGTATAGACATTATATTCACTTAGCACACAGGATTAAACAATAAAATTGTGAGATGAGAACAAATATTTTAATTTAACATCAACGGACTATCCGGAAATACCTACAGCTATTCTTCGCAATGTAACACGCAAAACTGAGCCTGTTGCGCTGTAATTACCACTACCTTTGCATTTAACCATTACACTACTACCATCCCTCACCCCTCTGACCTCTCCCTTTTGTAAGTACCTGTATCTCCCCGAAGTTCAAGAAATTCCTGGAATTGACATCTGCAATCTGCCCAAGAATTGATGCGCGCGCTGATGACGCAGATTGAATATGCATCTGTCCTATTTGCTCTCGAAACATTCCAATATACCATCTCCCTTCCCGCGATCTCCGCTCAAGCCCTAGTACCACACCCTAGGTGCTGATCTCCCTCTCACGGGTATCCCTATTTCATTTATACGCGCAGATATCTAGGGCTTCCTTCGATGCCTCTACCTCTCCCCCATCTGTCCCCTAGTTAGCTTACCCAACCCCTTAGGTATCTGATCGCACCGGTTACAATGTTCCCAGCTATCTCCCGCGATGGTGAAACAATTTCTGAGAATAGACATCTGCATGACGCGCGTCCTTATCACGCAGGTCTTCTATCTCATTTACTCTATGAAATAAAATAGGACCTTCGTTTCAGAAGCGAGAACCCCGAAAGCCCGGGCCATATGTGCCATCCTTTTCACCTTCCCACTACAGCCTTTCCAAAGCTGTGCTTATTAGAACACTGTTCAACTTAGCTACCCTTCCTCCTCAGTCCTCCGGCTAAGGTATTTTTTCAGAAATGACATCAGCGTTATTTATAGCGCATAAAGCCCTATCTACCTTTCTCCTTTGACCCCCCAGGCCCGACCTACCATTCCCCCCACCCCCGATGACGTCCTTTGCTTTGATCAGTTATTTCTTGGAAAATATATCTGCAACATTGATTTATGCGCATCTGATAACGCGCAGTTAGGTCCCCCAGACCCTTTTCCCCTGTGACCTAATAGACTGCCTGTGGATGGACCTACCTTGATAAAGATTACGATTTACCCCGCTCGCCTGTAACGTCCCTCCCGGGACCATCATATTTCTAGGAAAATACATCTACAGCATTGATTTGTGCGCATATGACATCGCGCAGTTAGGTCCCCCAGACCCTTCTTCCCTTTGACCTTTAGGCTTCCTGCTGCTGGACCTACCTTGCTAGCTTTTGATTTCCCCTCCCTTGCCTGTAACGTCCCGCCCGAGCCAATGGTTTTCGAGCTATAAACAGCTATATTTTTATCAACGTTGTCACAGACGGAGATTTTTAACATCACCTTCATATTTAGCGTCCTAGCACTCCAGCTCCCCCAGCAATTAGTTATAGTAAGTCAGTTATTAAGCCTGGTGTGTCCCACTGCTGGGCAAAGGCCCCAGCAATAAGTAGTAAAATTTTTCTTTCAGGCACCTTATTTTTTTGGGAGGGACCTTCAATTTTAACATCATCTTTACGCGTATCGTCAAGGCTGAAGCCTTTCGAACAATAGCTAGTAGCAATAAGCTGTTACATTTTTATCAATATTTTGAAGGCACAGACATTATTAACGTCTATTAGATACCATTTTAAAGCGTCATACTCATCATCACATAAAGTCAAAATCGAAGCTTGACTTAAGATTTTGGCTGGGCTGTTCTTGCAAATAAATGATTATGAGTTTTGATGTTAAATGTAGTATAATATAAAAATTATTTATTATTGGTATTCATTTTTAATTTCAAAGAACTTGTAATGAGTATAATTGGTACTACATTAAAGGATTTTAATTTATTATTATATAAATTGGATTTGATACAGATGGACACAGAAACTGACTTAACATAATTACGAGAATTAAGTAAGAAACGAATTCTACCTTACCAAACTTGAAAACACTCTCCCCGCAAATTTCGTACCGCTTATTGTACAAGAACGCAAAAGGTTTTTGTTTGAACAAAATTGGAAAGTGAGTCCCAGGAAAGCATTCTACCCCATTTTTCAGTTGACCACTCCTTGAGTTCCCTAACTTGTGTTGTGACAGCGCGTTGCTATTCAACAGTTAAGTGTTGACCGAATTTAAAGCGCTCCAGCGACAAGCGTTTTTTTACAACAATGAATAAAATTTTAGTAAGTATCGATGTCTTTCTATGTTTCCCGCTAATGTACCTACCGTTCAAGTGCACGCCTCGAGTATGATATAAGAGACATACTCGTATACAAAAACATTCCTACACTACTAATACAAAAACACAAACAAACCATTGCCAAGGCGTATGGCGAAAACAAAAACTCTACAACTATTTCAAAACTGACAACGAATAAAAAGAAATTGCAACAGGCCTTGCAGAGCAACATTACAAACAATCATGCTAGGCAAACTACAACATAAAATATCTGTTGATAAATATAGACGCAAAAATAAACAAATACATTTAACTTACAGGAAAAGTGTTGTTATTGAGATCCGATATCTCAGCGTTACCAAACGGATGAGGCGAACAATTACACAATTGTCTATCGTGACTCCGAGCGTATATGGAAAACATTTTGAAAATGATAGGTCGTTTCTCATGTCTATATGATAGGGTACTACGCACCGTAATGGGTTATCTAGACTCCCAGAGAGAGCCGTAACGCGCATGCATCAGGTGATTGATTTATGCAGGTTTAACCAAGATGGCCGCCGGTTTCGGACCTAAGCTTTACAAGGTGGAGAGGGGTACAGAATTGACGTGGGCAATGAGAGAGATTATTTAATGAGACCAAATGAAAAAGAAAATAACGAGAATATTATTCTTGACCTTAAACTATAAAAAATATAAGAAGACCCATGCCATAGTAGGTTAGTACAAGATGGTGAAATTTTACCACTGACTCATGTGATTTTATCATAGATTTGTCAAAATTGCGAATGGTGTCACGAGCTAATAAAGCACTCGCCTAAAAATATAAGACATACGGCTTCTTCACACTGCTACCAAAACAGCTAACTATAGGTGAATATGCCTCTAATACTTCCTATGGGCGTGGACTACTACCATGTTAAAAACCGCAACCTGTTGCTTCGCGCACAATTTTCTACTCAATTTTTATAACACAAATTGTATAATTTAGTACGGCATTTTTGCCGTTTTAAAAATAATAAATAATAATTTATCAAACTCACGCAGCTGCAATTTGATTGTCCAGTGGCTTCGCGACTTCCGCCATTTTCCTCGTCGCGTCCGCCATCTTCCTCGCCGCGTCCGCCATTTTCCTCGCCACGTCCGCCATTTTGTCGTGGTCTCGTCGTATTCAATGGCCGTCGTGGCTTATCGGGATCTACTAACCTCATCGACAGAAGCACCCCGTTGCCTATGTCAACGCGCCATATCTTTTCATAATAGGCTTTTCTTTTTGCTTCCTCTTCTATAACTTCAGCTATAGGTCTGCACCTGGCCGCTTTTCGCGTCGAAGTGCGAGGGGCCAAGTAATATGCACGACCAGAAGCGATGACATTACCGAACAGCGGTTTTAGTTCACCATCATCGGCGGGTCCCGATTCGGCTACCGATTCTGATTCCGATTCCGATTCGGGTGCCTGTTCGGATTCCGATTCCGGTGCCTGTTCGGATTCCGATTCCGGTGCCTGTTCGGATTCCGATTCGGGTGCCTGTTCGGATTCCGATTCGGGTCCCGTTTCGGATTCAGATTCCGAGATGTCTAAGGCCCTTGCACTCTGTGGAACTACTGAAGTAACACCTCGTGGAAAATGTAGAGCTTCCAATAACCCGTCGTAATCTGGTGATCCATCGCTTTCCCCGCAACTCGAATGTCTATCTACACTAAAACACGGTAGTGGATAGGTATAGGTATCATCATCGTCGAAGTCTTTGTATGTCCATTCAGGTAATAACCATGTCGAAACAGGATCTTCCTCGGTGTCTAGCAATGCTTCACTAGCACTCAGACATGTGAGATTCGGCGCAGAAGTTGTTCTCTTCAAAGGGGGTCTCCTGTTTTCCATCTTATATCATATTTATGAAACTTAACCATTCAATTAAGGCGCAAACGAAAAGCTATTTGGAACTGAACTAGCAGTCCTGTAGATGTAGAAATTGTTTTAATGATTACTTTTGATGTTTTCAGGACAGAGGCGAGGTGGCAAAACACGCGCGGCGCCGACAACACGCGGGGATGCACTGAAATTGCGGCGATGGTGTTACCAGCTAGCGGGTCTCGGTAGACGCTATAAAGTTTACCTCCCGTCTGGGTAGTGTTTGCCTTCAGTTTGAGGATCTTGTGAGGTACAAAATATATTTCAGATGTAAAGTATGTTGTTTAAAATCAAGTTAGCGTCCGTCGTGATATGTCATAAACCGAGTTATTCATTTTTAGTTAGAAAATATTTAGAAAATACTAAATCAATTCGAATTTTCTTGTTAAAATTATAAAAATAATTATAGATACCAATTATATAGCCTATAATATAAATCAGAACATAAGGAAAGTCTAAAGAAAACTATCAGCAAAAGTTGTGACTACCTATAATTAAATGTGAAGTGACACAGAAAATCCTTGACAATATAATTCAACTCGACTCTTTTATTTTATTCTTTCTAATTTCGCCAGATCTAGCCAAAACTCCGTTGTGGGCAACACTAAAGCTGCCAAAGGGGTACGGCGCATGAATGCATGTTGGCTATTGATTTATTGCAAGGCGACTCGGGTATATGATGAATTTAATATCGGTGATATATGCAAGTCGACTTCAATTTCATGCGACCCAAGGGGTAATTATGAAATCTCAAAATTTTTATACTTAATGATTAGTAAAATTTTAACGGGTATTTATCGCGTTTTCTTCTCGACTTTTGAACAGGTTTGCAATCTGTCGTGGTCACGAGATGACAAAAAAAAATTACGCGATAAATACCCGTTAAAATAGTACTAATCATTATGTGTTCAGATCGCGTAAGTTTAAAATATTCATTTTTCATTGAAAACTGTCAAAAGTCGCGAAAACTGTCAATTTGTGACGTAAGGTTAATGTTTGAATATTCAGGTCAGTGATTCGACCCGATAATTACTAGATGTTTTACTACCCACTGCTAGTTGTATAGTCAGGCACAGTGACAGTTTAATCAAAATCACTTTTTTTACCTACATAGAATATTCAGTGTTTTTGTTGGTACTTTCATAATTAGACGATCTCTGTATTCGCCTGCGACGCAAGAGGTTTTGGGTTGAAATATTTAATTCCCAGCCAAACCGACATTGTGCATATTTGAAATATTGTGTTCTTGCGAGCGAAATATGACGACCTTTATGGCACGATTAGCGAAGCATCGCCAGGTTGCTGTTTCGAATCTCGCCTCGGGATAATTGTTTGTACGATAACATTGTTCTGGATATTTTATATGTAAAAAAATATTTTGCTATAACACAGATCTGTTTCGCTCGGGGCTAGATGATGCTGTATGACTCTCCAGCATTACTACATTACCTACTTTATACTTCTTTAGTTACCACACGCTTAGTAATTAAATTATTATATTCAGAACCTAACCTAACCCCATAAAGTTGGTAAAATAATGAAAAAAAGTAATGTACAGTTATGAAGAGAATATTACACGGTAAATTATTTTAACGTTAGGTAGTTACAAAACAAACCCACCTAGTAACCGATCGATACGTCTAGACTTTAATAATTTGATCTCCTCTCCCGCCCTTTTTGTTTGTTTCCCTTTGATGTTCGAACGAGGGCGTAGGGACGAAACATTAAAATCCTGAAAAATAATTGCCTTTTCAGGTGTTCATGAAAGCCACTTTTTTTTAACTAATCATGTGGCTCGATTTTACTGTATTTTTAATATAATATTGATATAATAAAATTGCCGTGTGGTGCCGGCATAGAATTGAACCACCCACACTCTTCCCGTGGGTGTCGTAAGAGGGCGCTGCTGCCCCCCGGTGTGTCTCCCACACACCGGGAGGCAGCAGCGCCCTCTGCAGAACAACTCCACCGAACTGCGATCCCCATGCCCAGCGTGGGGATTATGGGCAATAACCCCAAATGATAAATAATGCCATCTATGGCGCTCATTAAGGGAGGCCTAGGAGTCGGGTAGAGGTAGATAATAAAATTAGTTATTATTGTCAAGCTTAGGTATACAGGAAAATGGTTACGATTTTCAGCAAATTATTTTTTCCTATCCTTATTCCTGGTAGACGCAAAAAAACCCACCAGAAATTTGATATTCCGCAAATCCATGCCGATCAACCTTGAGAATAATATTGTATCACGATCACAATGGAATGAAACAACAATAACAAAATGAAGCACAATATATCTTATCTTATACCTTTTGTTTCTGCAGAGCGTATTATCTTGTTTCTGACACGGCCTGTCACTCTTCCGAAGACCCGAAGACCTATCCCTTTATTCATAACTAGCGGTCCGCCCCGGCTTCGCACGGGTATTAATCAAAAATTTCAGAAATTATACACACGAACACGATGGGTTTTAGAGTTTTCATACGGAGCCCTTACTTTTTTTAACAGCATTGGTGTTTTTGACATTGACTCGACACTCCATAACTGAAACTGGCCGCAGAGAAAAAGCAAGCAGCATGCGCTATATATTCAACCTCTTTTTCTATTATGTCTCCGGGTCAGGTTGAATGCACACGGTTTAATTATTGAAATATTCATGCGGATCCCTAATTTTTTGAAAATATTATATAGCTTATGTTCATCAGGGAAAATTTAGGATTCTAATGGTGAAAGAATTTTTCAAATCGGTTAAGTAGTTTCGGAGCCTATTCAATTCAAACAAACAATCAAATCTTTCCTCTTTATAATATTAATATAGATAATATAGACTAGTGGTCCGCCCCGGCTTAACGTGGGTATTTATTTAACACACTATACCTACCTAACTTTTTGGAAATATTCTACATAATAGCCTATGTTCATCAGCGATAATTTAGGATTATAAAAGTGAAAGAATTTTTCAAATCGATCCAGTAGTTTCGAAGCCTATTTAATTCAAACAATCAAATCTTTCCTCTTTACAATATTAGTATAGATAGTCGCTTAAGGCTCCGGCGACATTGATGAATTTTTAGTTCAGTTTTTTTCCATAATTGGATCGAGATTTCGGTATAAACCTAGTTTATATTGGAAGAACAGACAACTTCCAACACGAACTAAGTTCAAAGTTTTTAGTACAAAATCTTTTACAATAAAATTACAGTGTTGTTTGTTTTGATTGAAATAAAAACAAGCTGACACCAAAGAAAATAGAAACCTCATGTTTCTACTGCAACCACGAACCAAATTAAAACGTACGACAAACTTTGAATTGACTTCTTCCGGTTTAGAGGTCAAACGCATGACAAGTTCAATTGTCATTTAGATCACGTCTTCAGAGACAATAAGTTTGATGTTGTGACTTTGTGGCTGTTAACGCCGCTAATCAGCCGACGTGAATACAGCCGCAATACAGAGCTGCAACTTCACGCCAATCATGTCTACGGCAGCGCAGCCGCCGCACAGTGGTTTGTATCCATACAATATATTGAACATAGGATATTAAAAAAGTCATTATTTCAAACAACTAAATATCCCATCGC
Organism: Eupithecia pulchellata; assembly: GCA_963931895.1. Lineage (NCBI taxonomy): Eukaryota > Metazoa > Arthropoda > Insecta > Lepidoptera > Geometridae > Eupithecia > Eupithecia pulchellata. The sequence goes on along the minus strand of OZ007546.1, from coordinate 1,774,085 downwards.
ATGTGTCTATCATGCACTGTGTGCGTCCCAGTTAATTATGTCCGAATCGACAGCAAGTCTTATTTCTATACCACTGTCGCTTCTAACACTTTGAAAAGCATTGTCATACAACGTGGCATTGCAGTCAGACTCTTGGAGACGCTTCCGACTAATTAATGTGTACCAGTAGATTATTTGTAACAGTAACCTCAATTGTTTCAATTATAATTTTCTTTGTGAAATCAGCATTCTGCATGCATCTTACATAAGATAGACCAGCTCAAGGCAAGTCCATTGCCGTTCTTTACGACAAGTTAAATTATGTACCAAATATTGTTTTTATGACATAAAGCATTATCAATCTATCTAACACATCTCAGGATAGTATAAAGGCATATATAGACGCAATACTGTTATGAAATTATCTCCTCAAATCAATAGAGATAGATCTTAGGTATATAAACATGATACGCAGATGTTTATCAAACTCGCGGCTCGCGTTCTAAACACGCTGCAGTAAACTGATAGACTGTTGATAGCTTAGATCGCCTGGCGACTATTTTATAATACAAAAGATTTACCCCTGAATACAGACGCAAGAAGAGAAGCACGTCTCAAGTTGAGAGAGAAAATGATAAAAATATAAATTTTTACCCATTAAAAACATATATGTACAAACTAGGTACGAAATAAGAAAACTACAGAAACAAAAGAGATATAAAATACTTAAAGAAAAGATTGAATAGGCTCCAAAACTACTGAACCAATCTGAAAATTTCTTTCAGCATTAGATTCCTAAATTATAAGCGCTGATTTGGGCTTTAAACTGTGTGTTATTGGCTACTTAAAAGTAACATTAACATTGGAACACACAAAAATTAAACCAAAAGTAGTTGAATATTTGAATACAAGGTTATTTGAACACGTGATCTGAGGGATATCTGAAAATGAACAGATAGGTCAGATCACTCATGATAACGCAAGATGTAATCACCATGTGTATGACAGATAATCAAGAAGGAGGTAATATAAAAGAGGTACTTGTTATAAGTTTTGCAAATTTCATTAGGTACAGAGCAATTGGAAAAAATAAATAAATAGTGCTGGATAATCCACACAGCATCATCTAGCCCCACGTAAAGCAGAGCTTGTGTTGGTATAGTATAGAGAATGATCCAATGGTAACTCGTATTTTATTTACTCAGTACGGTTTTGCAAACCTCAAAAAAGTGCAAATGAAAGGATTAGAAGTCGGTTTCAGTTTCAAAATAATCAATTATTAGTATTAAAAAAATATTTTGTAACTGTTTATTACGCGAGATATTATTTATTAGCTTTGAAACCAGTAAATGTGCCAAAAATAACGCAATAACTGAATCTTTGTTATTTTTGTGTTTAATAAAGTGAATTGAACGGAAAATTTAAACCGAAGCAGTTATTTTCCTGTTCAATCTATAAATTATATTTATAGAAGTTTTATCAAGAGTAATGTACTTATTTGTAGCATAAGTGATACTTAAGTAAGTAATACGAGTAATGCTGTAGAATATTCAAAGGACTTTTAAAATTGAAAACAAAGATTATGTAATAATATTTTTAGGTAAGTATCCTTTAAAAATTCTCATTTCCTAGTGGACAAATAAATAAGTGAAAAAATATTACTCCTAATTTCTTATTTTATTTTAATGTATGGTCTAAAATTGTACTTGTCTAAGTACGTATTTTGTAAGCCTCAAGAAATAATGTTACTGAAACCTAGAGACAGCATAAAGCTAAGACTGACCCTTTTGGGCTCAGCGTGCTTCATTTAATGCCTAAGGTAGGCATTAATTACTATTTCTGTTGCTTAATGATCTTAATTTATATTTCTCAATCTGAGATTCTATCTAACACTTACTTGGCCCAATAATCCTCCCAGCTTTTCTTCGGCTCTTCCTGCTTCTTACTCGAGCCGTACCCCCTCGGCAGCGTAGCCGTCTTCGATCTTCCATTCAGCGAAGACGCAGATCCTCGCTTCTCCGGCATACTGGTCATAGACAACCTCTCCATGTTCCGAACAGGTTCCGAGCGAAAAGACTGCAGGCTGCACTGTGATCCAACCTCATCGGACTGCAAACTGCTTTGCGAGCCACGGAGGTTGATCATCGGCTGCTGGTACTCGCTGTAGCTGTTCGCGTAATGGTGGTCATCGTTCATGATGAGCGGTGGACGGTTCTTCGGGCGGTAGGAGAAGGTGTCCGCTTTGCTGCGTCTGGGTAGTTTCGGGGATTCTTGGACGCTGGTTAGGGAAGGCATTTTGTTGTCCTTTTCCATATCTATCTCGTATTCGAGTTGGGTTTGTACGTTTGCGAGCATCTCTTCGAGATCTCCTAGGTCGGGGTCTATGTTTAATTTTGAGCGACGCATTTTGGAATGTCACTATCACAGATCACTTGAGCTATCAAACACTGATTTCACTGAAGGGTTCTTGGCGGAAAACCGACGTTCAAAGCTGTAATCGTGGTAGTTTCTCAAACACTGACTGAAGTTTCAATTTAAAATTATAGTTAACACAAAACAGCCCACATACAATCAGTTTCCTTATTATTACAACATTAAATAAACAACTACTGATATGGTATTTTCCTCCCACCCACGCTTTGATGCAACAAGACAACTGTACGCGCGCGCGTACGCAGCGCGAATGGCACAGTTTTTATCACTCTTTGAAAGACAGTAGGCAGCCTTGATGCTCCGTTATCTTTCACTTAACAGGCGACATAAAGACGTATTCATTATGGACCTTACGACTCAGGACATAAAAGCTACAAGGTTAAGATCTTTTAGAGTAGCCGTTTAAAGGGACAATGACGGATCGGTTGCAATTGCTAGTTATGCCGTTCTTTGAATCATGTTGCAAGGGATTAGAGATTAGTTTCGCGTAATTTTACTATTAGATTACCGTTTTCCGAGAAAGTTTTGTTAAGGTTAAAATTGCTACCTACATTGAAACAAGGGAAAGGATATTGTATCATTTTAAGTTTTGCAGTTATAACTATTTTAAATTGAAATATTTGGATATTTAAGAACTGCCTGGAGTTCTTAATTACAAAGTTTTATCATCTGAGTTAGTTATTTTTCGGTGCCGTGTATTAGCAATATTTTAACATATTTCAATAAGACTTTGAAATAAAAGAAAATATTCAGTTTCCGAGATATACAGAACACAATAACTGATAATGAATTAGATTTTAGCGAGAAATAAGACTCTTCTAATATTTAAACTATCATGGTTTGACGAATACAAAACTTTCCATGGCCAACGTATTTAAAACGTTAGATAGATACCGTTCACTGATAAAAAGGATGACTTTTTTGTAGTTAAATCTATACTAATATTATAAAGAGGAAAGATTTGATTGTTTGTTTGTTTGTTTGTTTGAATTGAATAGGCTCCAAAACTACTGGACCGAGTTAAAAAATTCTTTCACCATTAGAATCCTTAATTTTACGTGATGAACATAGGCTATATAATATTTTCAAAAATGTTAGGGATCCGCATGAAAAATTCAATAATTGAACCGTGGGCTGTATATTCAACCTCTTTTTCTATTATGGCGCGTCAGAATAGAAAAAGAGGTTGTATAGCGCACGGTGCTTGCTTTTGCTCTACGGCCAGTGTCAGTTTTGGAATGTCAAGTCAATGTCAAAAACCCCAATGCTGTTAAAAAAAGTAAAGATCCGTATGAAAACTGTGAAACCCATCGTTTTAGTGTGTATAATTTCTGAAATTTTTGTTTAATACCCGTGCGAAGCCGGGGCGGACCGCTAGTCTTTAATATATTTATGTATCTAGACACTGGTTCTGTAATATTAATGTTTTCAAAATACGTTAAATATCTATGATCGTTGATGCTAGACGCACCATTAGAACTCTTAATCAATGAAATGCTCTTAGAAAACCCTTGTTCCTTATAACAATAAATCTTTATACATATAAAATTTATTGTTTGTATACATAGTCAAACAACCTTGTTAAATAGTAAATACTAAGCAACCAAGCTAAATTACAACTCAAATCAAGCACACTTTCACGCAATCTCTTCATCTAAACCGTTCTGCAAAGTCTTGATCAAGCCAAGTTGCTTCGATCTCCGTCAATTAGGCAAGCCGCTTGATGGAGATGATACGAGGATTAATGGGGGCATTTCGTGATTCGGACTTGATCTTTTAATAGACGTATAGATAGTGATAAGAGATTTGTTATCGAAGGCGGCCTCTACTAATGAGTGCTGTAGAGCCCTGTCTTTATCTTGCCGAAACCAACAGTCTTTCGAAGATGGCGACTAGATTTCCTACACTACGTTTCTGGAGTCGCGGTCTCCACTCAATACTTTTATCACAGTTGACGGTTCTTCGGGAGATATGACTGAGAGACACGGCCGAACCATATGTATGTATATGTTGCATAAGTGAAATTTTAAGTTAAACGCTAGTGTTTGATTTTTCACTTTTCCTTATAGGTAAATAAAATTATAAATAAATATCCCAACAATTACAACAATTTCGCTAACAGCAGACTGTTGCAAACGATCCACAGGTAGCTCAAAAATTACACCAGAAAAATTTGCTATAAAGAATTTCCTTGGCATAATTACTATTTCTGAGAAAACTCGTCGAGAGTCGTTGGTGAATCAGAAATCACGATCGATGTTCTTATGAATCAGAGCTTAATCATTACTTCCGTAATACAAATTGAATTCCAATATAATTTAGCGTTTAGACAAGTCCAAGAAAAGTTATTTGACTTTATATATGTGTAAAAATATATAATAAAATATCAATGATAAAAAAATATTGAAAATTATTTATCTAAAATAAAAGAATGGCTTAAGAATAGGAGTTTTTTTGATATAGATGATTTTTTTGACCTTTCCTAATTAGTTATAATGATTGCATGCTAACTATTATAATAATATTAGTAAGAAATTACTGCATTATTTATACTTAACACCTTGGCACCATGTTTAACGCAATAAATATTTTTCAATCTAGACAAATAATTTTTAAACTTGTGCGATCACGACTCATTATTATTACATTATTATTATTATATTAGTATGTACTATTTTAAGGACTTCGATGAGCTCACATGCCCTATAGTAACAAAAGAACTAAATAAATTATGCGGATTAAAATTATATCGATTATTACATATTTTACTTATGATTGAATTTACGATAATCTATGACTAGTAATATCTGAAACCATAATTAATAGCCGTGTGGTGCCGGTATAGAATTTCACCACCCCCACTTTCCCGTGGGTGTCGTAAGAGGCGACTAAGGGAGACACACCGGGGGGCGGGCAGCAGCGCCCTCTGCAGAACAACTCCACCGAACTGCGATCTCCAACCCGCATGCCCAGCGTAGGGATTATGGGCAATAACCCCAAATGATAAATAATGCCATTTATGTCGCTCATTAAGGAAAGCCTAGAGGTCCAGCAGTGGACTATTATAGGCTGATGATGAAAACAGTATTTTTGGAAGTACTATTTTCCGACGTTTCAACAAGTTTAAACAAGGTCGTGGTCACGAAATAGATAAATAGACGCAATAAATACCCGTTAAAATTTTACTAATAATAACTAGTAATGATAATGCGATACGGAACGTATTCGTTGTGTAAGCATTTCACAAATTGTGCGTAGTAAAATGGGTATTGATGAAACAATCCTTAAAAATATTATTATTCGCTGTTGAACTGTGGGGCAACAACATTTGGTTGGTCCAATAATTTATTTATGGATGCATAATATATATAATATTTAACCAACACTCAATGGTAAGTACCTTTATGACCTCAATATCATTTCCTTCTATAGCATCCGCTGAGTGTTGCAAATTTTTTTCTGCCTTGATCTTATTTACTTAAATTATTTGAATTTTGCATACCAGTCATCCAGTACCCATAACACAAGCTCTGCTTAGCTTGTGGCTGCTTAGATGATGCTGTGTGAATTATCCAGCATTACTTATTAAACGCATAGCTCGTACAAAGCCCGGCTTTATTCAAAATCAAAATCAAAAATCAATACTAGTAAGAACTACCGTGTGCAGATTAATCGATCAAAATATTAATATATTTTACTATAATAAATAATTATTTTATAATTATTACCTATTGTAAAAAAAAAAACCACTAGTATTTACAATTGAGCTAACTACAGACTGTTGCGAACAAACTACAGGTAGCTCAACTGATCCATATCAATACCAGTTGGAAGTGTACCCAAGATGCTGGCTGCTATTATTATTATAATTTATAATAATTGATTTAATATATATAATAAATTTATTTTCCTTCCGACGCACAGTACCAGAAACGCAAAATATACGCGGATGACCAGATTCATATTAAGTAATTAAGACATAGATAAAATGTAGATAGTACGAACCGATAAAGACTTAAAAAGAAAGAAAGAAGAACGAAAATAATTTATTTATTTGAACCTAGTGTCAATAAGTAAACAAAAATGCATTATACACAAAACAAGGAAGACATATCAGATTAATACTAAACACGAAAGAAAAACCGAAACACTTCTATGAATTCAATATCTATACTAATATTATAAAGAGGAAAGATTTGATTGTTTGTTTGTTTGTATGTTTGTTTGTTTGTTTGTTTGAATTGAATAGGCTCCGAAACTACTGGACCGATTTGAAAAATTCTTTCACCATTAGAATCCTGAGTTTTCCGTGATGAACATAGGCTATATAATATTTTCAAAAAAGTTAGGGATCTGCATGAAAAATTCAATAATTGAACCGTGCGCTGTATATTCAACCTCTTTTTCTATTATGGCGCGTCAGAATAGAAAAGGAGGTTTAATATCGTATATATTAAACCTCCTTTTCACGGTGCTTGCTTTTTCTCTACGGCCTGTGTCAGTTATGGAGTGTCGAGACAATGTCAAAAATCCTAATGCTGTTAAAAAAAGTAAGGGATCCGTATGAAAACTGTGAAACCCATCGTGTTAGTGTGTATAATTTCTGAAATTTTTGTTTAATACCCGTGCGAAGCCGGGGCGGATCGCTAGTTGAATATATAAGTATGTGTTAGTTGGAAATTTGTATGCAATGTCGTATCACGCATTTTTTTATTATTATCATAGCGGTACAAGCGGAAATCAAATGTGGCAACATGATAAGGCCTGAATATGATGTATTTTTACAATGTATGTTGATAGAACTTGCATATTAGATTTATTATGTACACAACACGTGTCTGGTTGCGACTCCGCGCGCAGCAGAACCCAATAAGATTTTACAATGTTTTAAAGTTTTGCGCTATTAAAACGTTTTATCTATGTTATATATTATATTAAGTATGTCAGTTATCTAGTACCCATAACACAGGCTCTGGTTAGCTTGGCGCTATATGATGCTGTGTGGATTATCCAGCATTTATTGTTTATTTATAGAGAATAAAGCCCCTGGGTGTTTTTTTTAATCCAGGTCATCAATACCAGAATCATCTCAACAGACAAGTGCAACTAGAAAGTCAATAAGCAGTTCCGCCGGACAATTACAAGCCGGAAGCCGAGCTGGGCGGAAGTCGACAATCTTCCATTGGACGCTAATTAACATGGATGTCTATGGATGTGAACTGGTTCTGTCCGGTTTCGTTTGTTATGATTTGTAGTTTTTATTACTGTAGTTATAAAAACTACAAATCGTAGTTTGAGGATAATGTGGCGCAGCGGGCGAAAGTCTGCCTACGACGCAGGAGCTCGCCGCCGCCGCGCCGTTTCGATAATGTCTTGCGGCAAATGTTTGAACGATCTTCACATATTTTTGCAACTCACTTGGAGTTTTGTTGTAGAAGCGTATACTGCCCTTTATAAGATACTCTACTTGGTGTATCAGAGTAAACTAATCGGCCGAAAAGTAACAAGATGTTTGGTCCGACTGGCGATTTAAAATAGGCTCAAGAGTACCTACCTTTTCAGTATAGTCATAAATAAGACTGTAACCCTTTGAAGACGAAGAAAACAATTACTTCAATAACGAAAATATTTCTTACATACACCACCATACACCAAAACATCACCCTCCTCCGCAATTCAAGTACTGGTGACATTATAAGTATCCTAACCAATGGTGACATTATACCATGTAGAATCTATCTCACTCACCTGTCCACTCATCACACTACCTATACAACCTATCCTACCTACTCGTCAAGATTACCCACATCCTGCGACCAGAGCTGGGCTTTTATTCACTATTGTCAATCCACGCACGTTACACAGATACGACATGACAGCGGCGTGGAATCGTACAAAACCGTATCTAAAATGCGTTGTGAAGTCACACGGTTTGGGCAAGGAATCTCCTATTTCATAGAGAATAAGGCCCCTGTTCGGTTTCCTGTGTATAATTGTTGTAGGCTCATTGACACAGCTTTGCTTAGCAGGCTGAGAATCTGAGCGTAAAGAACTGTATCATTTGCGCCAGGATGATTTATATTAGTCCCAAGCTAAGCAGACCTCGTGTTGAGGTTATTATAAAATTTTCTGTAGAATATTTTGAAAATATTAGGGTTTAACATAGGCTGTGTGTGTGTGTGTGTGTGTAGCTTACGTTCATCAGGAAAAAAATAGGAACAAATGGAGAAAGAATTTTTCAAATCGGTCCAGTAGTCGGAGCCTATTCAATTCAAATAAACAAACAAATTTTTCCTCTTTATGATATTACATTAGTATACATATAGAATTATAGATAGAATGGAATTTATTGATGTTGCTAGATGATGCCGCCCGGTTTATCAAAATACTACGCTATTAAAAGTAGTTTGAACATGGCTGTCCATATCCAATTCTCTGTTACCACCTCAGAGTTGTGAAATAAAATCAATACAGGTGGCTACGCCCTAGAAAGAGACACTAGATAGGTCCAGGTGACACTCAAATGACCTAAGAGACACCTGTAGGGGAATCTTAAATGATAACTATATGCCACCACCATGAAATTCAAAGCTTCCCTACAAGCACTAAATGCTGCCAAAAACGGTCAAGAGATGGCGTGACCAGAATTGAAATCAGTAGACCAGACAGAATTCCTCTAGCTTGCATACTCCACCACGCTGCAGCGAAAGCTAATCCCCAAGCTAGATGGCGTTACTAGGACAAATTTTAAGTCCTAGAACAACCGTGTAACTCAAATGTAGGCACCGGAATTACCCAGGCTTTTAATCTAGATAAAATGTTTCCCTAGGTGGCGCTATACTCAAAACATGCATCTCTCGAAAATACTTATTGGTGCAGAACAAAAAACCACCCTTGCGAATAGCTTTGCTCATTCATAAGTTCCTCTGGGCAGCGCTTTTAAAATTGTGCATCATTGCGAATGCAACTCCAGCTTTCTCGACTATAAAGTTATTCCTACTTTCCCTAGATGGCGCTAGCTTATATGGTTCGAGTTTTACAGTTAAATGCGGGTATTCCGAGGCTTTAAAATGCAATCTGTACGACTTGAATGCAGAACCATTCAACAGATGGCACTTAGAGCAATCTAAGTACTTATCTAGACGAAGATGCTAGAATCTAGATTATTCTAGGGTGGTTGGAATGCGAGGGTAGCAAATCGATACCTGAGGTTAAAGCTCAGACGAACCACGTGGTGGATGGATATTGTTTTGAAAGTGGGAGGTTTTCTTTATACGGAAAGAATAAGAGATGGCTAGGATAATTTAAGTTCTATCGTACTGAACATAAAGCTCACTGGATTTTTTTTTTTGATCGATAGATAGAAAGAGAACAATACAAACAGTCATGCTTAAAGTAGAGATTGAGATGAGACCGAAAGAGCAAGTACTGATCCATGGTTCATGTTTTATATTTTAGGTTGTTCTTGTTAGCAGACTATTTTACGTTCGTTACATGTTGAGGTAAATATATAAATAATACTTCATAATCCACACAGCATCATCTAGCCTCAAATTTAACAAGCTTGTATTATGGGTACTAGATGACTGATACACTTAACACACTCTATAAAATAGCTTTTATTTATTATAGGAAGACCCTGAACAAATATCTGCAGATCATACATAGAAGGGAATCGAACCCGCAACCTCCTGCACCGCAAGCGGACCTTCGTCCACCGCGCCACAGAGGTCGTCTTGCTTGATTTAATAGGACGTAACTCTAAGGAGCTAGACTATATGGCTGAGAAAATAGTTGCCTTAGAAAGGGAACTACACGAGGTAACATGTAAATATAAACAAGCCCAAAAAGATGCCAATGAACACTATAAGAGAATGCAGGATATTGTTAACAATGAGAGTATGTATGTTGAAGTGCGGAATAACTGCACTCAAACAGATATTGAGATCATGACTACTACACACTGTAAATCTTTGATTAGAGATGATGCTGTGGAGGTAGTGCCACTGACTACGCTGGTATCATCATCCGCGTTACTGGTGGCGCCACCGTCACCTTTGCTCGGGGCCCGCTGTGGTAGCTCTAGCAACATTACAGCAACTATTGCATCCACTGTGGGTCCATTGGTTCAAGCTGCACCATCTCCAATTAAATATGTAGATGTAGGTAGGGATTGCAATCCGGATATCCGGATATCCGAATTATCCGGATATCCGCTGATTTTCATATCCGGATAATGGGAGCTCCATTATCCGGATAATACGAATAATACGGATAGGTACCTACAGTTGATTTTTCTAATTCACGACACAACACTACAACGCAGCCAGCATTTTAGAAATGTTATACATATTTAATGCATACAATACTTTGTGTTGTTAAAATAAACATATTATAATTCGTGCGTATTTCTGAATCTGAAGCTATAAACAAACAAGACCTACACTAGCGGGAGCGCGCAATCGCATCACTATCGTTGACACTGGTTGGTCAGTGATTCGACGACACCGACACAGACCGATCTCCGCGCACGCAGCGCAGCAACCCCACACACACTACTCTAACTGTACCCCGCCCGCACACCGCACCGATCAGGGAGGCCAAAGAAGTAAGAAGCAAAGGGGTCACCGAGAACGTGTCTCGGTCTACGGAGGAGAGAACTCGTGGGCGGATTATCCACGGGATAATCGGGTATGGTGGAAATTAGGAGATATCGTAATGATCAGCTGCCATAATGACGCTGGGAAGCAGTCTTTATGAAGTGGGCAATGGACTCGAGTTTGAGATCTTGATGGTTTTTATTGCGCATGTACCACGGGCAGCCCGTGGCTTTGCGCAGAAATCAATTTTGGACAACCTGAAGGTGGCGGACATTGACCGAATACCACTGAGGAGTAGGTCATGATAGGACGTACGACCGCTTTGTAAAGTGTCACCTTATTTCTAAGGGACATTTTACTCTTCGCTCGTAGGAGGCTGTTCAGCCGGCTAAGTGTAAACTTTGCACGGTTGGTTACAGCGCGAATGTGGGGTTTGAAGCTGAGGCGGTGATCTAAGATCACCCCTAAGTATTTGGCTGTCTTGGCAGGGAGGCCAAAGAAGGGCCTATAGAGCTTTGCTAGGAATACCACCCACAAGCGTGGAGGCAGAGCGAGTATTTTCTGCCTCAAGCTACCTCTGCAATTACTTGAGGACGAAAATGAAACCGGACTCCCAAGGTTTATGTTTAGGTATGGGTACTCCTGTTTCCGCATTTGGACTCAGTTCGGTCCATTATGCGTGATGTGGGTGCTAGCAGAGCCAGCCTAACTCCGTCCAAAAGCGCAGAATCTTCCTGGGGTCTTCACAGGCTTCACGGAGTGACCTCGGCAAGTTGAGGATTTCTGTTCATTGTGCTGTTACTCCTTCGCATTCCAGGACTACGTGGGCAGCTGTTTCGTCGTCGCTGAGGCATCCTCTGCAGAGAGGACTGCCTGTTGCTCCGATGGTGAATAGGTTTTTGTTCAGTGGGCAATGCCCTGTTAGTGTTCCTACCATAATACGTAGGTCCAGTCGATTTAGGTACATTAAGCGTTTAGTTAGCTTCTTTGATATTGATGGGAGCGCCTCTCTAGTTTGTCTACATTCAGATAGGCGTGTCCATCGTTCGTTATGCATCATTCTAGTTTTGAGCCTAATCCATGTTTGGATTAATGAAAATGGCAAGGGGAGGAAAGGAAGTGGACCTTCTGTGGTTGTTTCAGATCCCCGCCGTGCCAGTTCATCAGCGGCGTCATTTCCTAGCGATCCGCTATGCCCTTTTACCATTGAAGGGTATCTTGTTATTTGTTGATATCCTTTCTAATGCCAGGTTGCCAGGTGGCTTTCTAGCGCCGTTTTTTATTGTTATTATGTTAATTGTTTAGAAACTTTTATTTAATTTGGTTGATAATATAACATAGCTGGGTGTGTACATTCGTAAGTTTGATCTCGTAACTGTGTTGATTCTTTGTTAAAATCATTTTAGATTAGAGTACCTATTAAAATAGGAAGTTGATTTACGTTACGTTACGGAGGAAGGATTCGTATTTATATTAAAAAATAAGTTCGATGGAAAGAAGTAAACCGTTTTTATTTCATAGATATTTTAATTTTTCAACCCATTTGATCGATACTCTTATTTTTAATCTCTATGTTGTTCAGTTTCTATGCGAATTCTATTGTTATTTTATTAGAACTTTAATGTAACGTTTTTTAAGTATAAATTAATGAATACTTATACTTTAAAAACCCATTTTCCTTGTTTTAATTTAATTTTTATGTATATTTTTCAATTATCCGAATTATCCGAAATATCCGGATATCCGAATAGTAAGGCTCACTACTATCCGAATTATCCGGATACGAAAATTTTACGGATAATGCAACCCCTAGATGTAGGCCAAAGTCAGTATACTCGGAAGACTGTATTATATTCAGATAATTTAGGTGCTGGGATGGGTCCGATACTTAATGACTTACTGACACAGAATGTAGTGAATAATTGTTATCCATATGGAAATATAAATAGAATAACTGAATGTATTCAAAAAGATGACTCTCTTAACAAAAGCACCACCCTAATAGTTCAGCTAGGTGAAAGTTCTGTGAAAAGATCTCAGCTGATTAGGCTTATAGAAGTTCTCCTCGATAAGGTACAGAATGGACTGGGAAAACTGATTCTTTGTTCACTCCCATATTGTAAATCAGTAACGTCAAAAGAAAATGATAATTTGTTTCATAATAACTTGCTCATGTACAATTTGACATGTCGTCATAACGATATATTATTTTTGGACGAGGGTAGTCCCACTAACAACAACTTCGAAAATCTCTCTATATTTATTTAATTAAAACAAATAGTATTAATGTACTTACATGATTTATTATAGTATCAAATGACTTACTGATAGTTTTCATCTGCCTACAAGTGTTATTTCCTGTATCTACGAAGCACTCACATCACTATAATTATTTGTTTGGGATAACCTCACTTCAACACAACACATGATGGATTCCCAAATGATGCAGTCAACTGCCCAGCAAATGATGGTGGATTTGAAGCAGCGCATGGATTACTTCGAGGCTGAACTACAAAAGAACACCAATCCCTCCCCAACTGTTGCCTCACTTGCAGCGGAGTTTGCCAGCTACAAGACCTTTACAATGACTGTGTTTCGCACACTTCAGGAACAAATGGAGTTAGCTACACAGTCCATAGACAGGTTGGAGATGCGCACACGACGTAAAATCCTGCTCATGCATGGAGTCCCTGAGCAGCAGAAGGAAGACACAGGAGCAGTTTTATCCAAGGTGGTGAGCAGCAAACTTCATCTTAACAGCTTCTCAAGTAATGATATCAGCCGGTGCCATCGCATGGGCCGTGCTGTGTCTAACCGCCCAAGGCCCATTCTTATAAAACTACGTGATGTCACTGTACGGGATAAGATTTGGTTCTCCAAAGCTCAACTGAAAGACTCGGGCATTACTCTTTCCGAGTTCCTCACTAAGGCCCGCCATGAAGTATTCATGAAGGCGAGGCAGCACTTCGGAGTGAACAAATGCTGGACTAGAGAGGGCAATGTCTTCGTGGCCGGCGAGGACTCCGTGCGCCACCGAGTGAACTGGATGGGCGATCTTCTTGACTTGATTGGACAACCGCAATCGACCGCGGCCGCGCCTTCCTCTCAGACAGTGGCCTCCAAGGAGGCAACGACTGCGGCACCGGCGCCGGCGACGTCGAAGACTCGACGTGCAGCTGCGGCTTCGAATAGGAAGTAGGAAGATCACAATCGAACTATAGTCCAGTTGATTCTTGTGAAAGTGAGTTTTCACCCTCCTCCCGTATGTAGTGACTAGCGGGTTGCAACATTCTTGCTCAGTCGCTCATTATTATGTTTTCAATTTTGTATTTGTAATTTATAGCCACCGTCATTTTTAATTTCTAAAATTTTCTTCCGACTTGTTTACATATTTCATTCTTCTTCTTCTTTTTTTTTTTTTATTTTTTATTTTTTGAATCGTGTATTAATTGACGGATGGTTGAACTGACAGCAAGTAACAAACGAGCCAAACAATGATTTCTTTAGTGTTGTGTCACTGTCGGTCGATAAATCAGACTTGGCTCCATGTTCCTTGGTTCTTTTAATTTATTTTTAACATTTTATTTTGGGCGGGAGGAGTATTTCTCTTCCTTTAGTGTATTTTGATTTTGATTATTTTGTGTTCTGTGTTATCTTTTCTTTTATCGAGTGATTTTCTGTAAATGTAATTTAACTCATGGCACAACCGGCAGATGGACGATCTTTCTTTTATTTTATTTAGACTTTTTTTAACTAGTTTACTTTATTATTTGTTACTTAGGTACTTGCTAATGAATAGTAGTGGCAGCGAAGATGACTTCTTCAAATCATTTTCGTCTTCCTTGACTTGCACTTCTGATGACAGCTTTAGCAGCATTCCCACTCTTTCCGAGTCCTTAGAGTCCCATTTCTCCGACTGTCCAAAAAACTTTAACGTGGTACATATCAATGCACAGAGTATTCCTGCTCATCATCCGGATATGCTGGCGTCTTTCGATCTTAAAACCATAGACGCAATTTTGGTATCTGAATCTTTTCTAAAACCTGTCCTTCCATCTACACTATATTCACTCCCTGGGTTCATTCTTATAAGGAACGACCGCATCCACTGCGGTGGTGGAGGCGTAGCTATTTATCTCCGTGAGCATATTCCCTACTCATTAGTAAGTACGTCCCCTTCGCCACCCCCGTCAGGTGCAGGTGAACACCTCCTCATTGAAGTTAACCTCGTTCACACCAAAGTCCTTCTTGGAGTTTATTACAGTCCTTCTCTTCGTGTCAACTTTTTCTCCTCATTTGATAAACTCCTCGAAGACTATGTCCCATTATACAGTCACACCATAATCATGGGCGACTTCAATACTTGCCTCCTCAAACACGATTCTCGTACTCGTAGTTTAGAATCCATTGTCTCCTCCAATAACCTCAACTTTCTTCCTTTGAGTGCAACGCATCATTTCCCTAACTGTACCCCTTCTCTTCTTGACCTTATTATTGTCTCTTCCATCAACAATGTTCACAAACACGGGCAGTGCTCGGCGGACGCCTTTTCTTATCACGATCTAATATTCCTTTCATATAAGATTCGTCCGCCAAAAGCAAAGCCTAAAATCATCACGCAGCGTAACTTCAGTGGTATAGACGTGGAGAATCTTCGCGTGGATGCACAGCAGATAAATTGGTCCGAGGTAGTGAATGCTGTTACTACCGATGACAAAATCCGTTCGTTCACCTCTGAGATAATAAGCTTGTACGACAAACATGCGCCGCTAAGAAAAATCAAATTGAAGCATCTGCCAGCGCCTTGGCTTACAGATCAAATTAAACTGGTCATACATAGCAAGAACGTGGCTAAGTTTAAAGCTAAGTGTTGTCCTACGGAAGCAAATGTTTCGAAGTACATCAAGCGGCGGAATCTCTGCAATAAGGTGTGTAGGGATGCCCAGCGCTGTTTTATCCACAATTCTGTTCAAAATCAAGACCCTTCCAAAATTTGGAAATTTCTTCGAACACTAGGGGTTGGCAAATCACGTGGTGAGACACTTCCTCATGATATAGATGTTGATTCTTTAAATCGTCACTTTTGCACGTCTTCCCAATTTGAAGGGATAATTAAGTCAAACACTCTGCGGACTCTTTCACAATCACCAACCCCTATCTATCACTTCACCTTTCAGTCTAAGTCAGTTTTCCGAAAGTGATGTTAAGAGAAGCGTCATGTCGATCACATCAAATGCTATCGGTGATGACAGCATTAGTCGTAATATGCTGCTGCCCATCCTCGACGATATTATTCACATCCTTGTCCATATCCTTAACCACTCCGTTTCCAGTAGCACTTTCCCAAGCACTTGGAAAAATGCCCAGATTATCCCTCTCCCTAAAAAATCTAGACCCTCCTGCTTCTCCGACTTCCGACCTATTTCCATTCTTCCTTTTCTCTCTAAGGTGCTAGAGCGTCTAGTTCACAATCAACTCAGCCAATTTCTCTCTAGCAACTCGCTCCTGAATCCTCTCCAATCTGGTTTCCGTCATGGTCACAGTACTACGACGGCCCTGACCAAAATCATGGATGATATTCGCCGGGGCATGGACGGTGGGCTTGTGACCGTGCTGTCACTGCTTGATTTTAGTAATGCGTTTAACAATGTTGACTTTGACATTCTTCTTGCTGTGCTTCGTTCTCTTAACATATCTCCTATCGTTACTGACTGGTTTCATAGTTATCTGTTCGGTCGCCGGCAGCGAATCCGCCTCGATGATAAATTCTCATCTTGGTGTGATGTTGCTGCTGGTGTTCCACAGGGCGGCGTACTCTCTCCTCTTCTTTTTGCAATTTTTATTAACTCCATATCCAATAAATTGTCCAGTTCCTACCACCTTTACGCAGACGATCTCCAAATCTACCAACAAGCTCCAGTTTCAGACCTTACTTCAGCTATCAGCAGAATAAACGATGACCTCTCGCGAATCCTTGCGTGGAGTAAAGCGCACGGTCTTTCAGTGAATCCCGGGAAGACTCAAGTCATCATTGTAGGTAGCTCAAGGATGATAGCTAAAATTAATATGGTGAACTTGCCTCCTGTATCTTTTGATGGTGTGTCCATCCCAGTCAGCAAGTCCGTCAAAAACCTAGGTCTCATTATAGACAACGAGTTGTCCTGGGGTCCACAATTGGCCGAACTCAGCCGAAAGATGTTCGCATCTGCTGGCTCACTACGGCGACTGCGCAATTTTCTCCCGACTTCCACTAAAGTTACACTCGCCCAGTCCCTTTTGCTTCCCATTCTCGATTACGCTGACGCTTGCTATCCGGACCTCACTGAAGACCAATTAAACAAGCTTGAGCGCCTCCAAAATTTTAGCATCAGGTTCATATTTGGCCTTCGTAAATATGACCACGTTTCCGAATATCGCGCTAAGCTCAAGTGGTTGCCCATCCGACTTCGCAGGAATACTCACATACTATCTCTCCTGTACAGTATCCTATTCTATCCTCCGAGCCCTTCCTATCTCAAGGACTGCTTCGAATTCCTTTCAAATTCTCATTCTCTCTCCTTGCGTTCCTCTGGAACCCTCATCCTTAAAGTCCCTACACACACTACCTCTTTCTACGACAAATCTTTCGCTGTACAAGCTACGCGTCTTTGGAATGCTCTCCCTATGGACATCAGACTAGCAAAATCACTGCCGATATTCAAAAAACTACTTCATCAGCATTACCTGGAATCTTAAGTCATTTGTTCTATTTTATTTTATTTTTATTTAAGTGATATAGTATTTAAGGCTAAGTTTAGTTTTTCTAGTATTTATTGTAAGTATTCATTTATTGTTATTATTTTGTTCCATTTAAGTAGGTACCACCGTCTATATTGTTCCTTCATGTCCAGTTCATCCCAAGGTTGCCTGGAAGAGATCGCTCATAGCGATAAGGCCGCCCTTTGTACTTCCTTTACTTTAAGCATGTATGTTTGTAATGTTTCTTTATTTGTGTGGTATAATAAAGTATTATCTATTCTATTCTATTCTATTTTTAGACACTAATAAGTTTATTAGTAAAACTTTTTTGACTAGGGATACAATGTAAGTACCTAATCAAACGTAGCAAAACAATGATTGCTAAATTGTTAGCATATAATATTTTTGATCCCGTTATAAATATTATAACGCAGTTACCTGACGAGCCTGTACATTTAGTTAGTAGTAGTACTAATGAGGGCATTAAAGCGACAGTGTCAGTAAATATAAATTTAAACTGAACTCATCGACAATGGGAAAGCAAAAAGCATTTCATATAGTCCATCAGAATATACAAGGCTTACCCAGCAAAACCCTAGAATTACAATTATTTTTAAATCATTTAAATGTAGATGTTATGTGTATAACAGAACACTGGATTGTAAAAAATCAGTTACTTCCTTTTTATCCTAGCTATTGTTTTGCAAGTTCCTTTAAAAGAAACGCTGCTATACGTGGTGGCTCTCTAATTATAGTCAAAAATAGTCTTAAATATAAAGAAAGGAAAGATATTGTAAAACTCTCAATTGAAAGGACTATCGAACTTTCTTGTGTGGAACTGGAGCGGCATATCGTAGTGTGTGTTTATCGCCCCCCCGACGCAAATCAGGCAGCTTTTGAATGTACTATGGAAGAGGTTTTGCTAAAAGTATTTACATGTAAGAAAGATCTCATTGTCTGTGGCGATTTTAATATAGATATTTTAGCAAATCCCCTAGCCGAGAGATTGCTTAATTTATTCAAATGCTTTAGGTTACAGCATCTTTTTAATGATCCTACTAGGATTACCCTAACATCTGCCACTTGTTTAGATAATATTTACTGCAGTCAAACTCCAATCAACAAAGCAGTAATAACACATTTCAAATCAGACCACTATGGTCAGAGTGTTAACTTTAGTTACAATTTGAAAGATAATAACAATGTTCAGGAATATACCTACAGGCCTATCACAGAGAGCCGTATTAAGAATTTTCAAAGTAAAGTTGAACTAACCTTAGCTAATATATCTTGCTCTGATGACCCTAATGATCTTTTTGCTAATCTCTTGAATGCTATAAACAAAGAACACAGCGAAATATTCAAACTTAAAACATGCTCAGTGAGAGACAGGGTCGGATTCACTGATTGGGCCACTCCCGGCATTCATAGAAGTAGGGATAGACTATACGATCTTTATAGTGATAGAAAAGCTATGTTACATGATCCTGCTTTTCTCTTGTATGTAACTAACTACTCTAAAACATTTAAGAAAGTCTGCAATACAGCAAAATGTCTATTCTTGAAGAATAAAATACTAAATTCATCAAATAAAATAAAAGCAACATGGAGACTAATAAATAACGAAACTGGTAAATCAAAGCCATGTAATAGAGAAATTAGGTTAAAAGTTAATAACTCAATCCTTATACAAGATCAAGATATTGCCGATGCTTTTGATGCATTTTTTTCTGATATCCCTAAAGTTGTTACCCGTTCTCTAAACTCCTCACCCTCATTGTCGGTTGAATTGTTAGAATCATCTGTTGCAAAATGTAATGAAGTTTTTATCTTTAGTCATGTAAATGCTAATGATGTAGTGAAAACTTTTAAATCAATTAATATCAAAAATACAGAGGATCTCTGGGGTATTTCAACGAAAGTACTAAGTTCAATCATCAAGGAAGTGGCTCCTTGTTTGGCCTTTATTTTCAATAGTTGCGTCGACGCAGGAGTTTTTCCTGATCTCATGAAATATAGTAAACTTGTTCCTCTTTATAAATCTGGTAGCCACACTGATCCGGCCAATTACAGGCCAATTTCCATACTTCCTGCATTTAGTAAAATTTTTGAGAAAATAATTCTCGCTCAGTTAACCTGCCACTTCAACGTTAATAGGTTATTCCATAAAAATCAATTTGGCTTCACCAAAGGTAGATCGACAACAGATGCAGGTACAGTTCTATTAAAACATATATTCGATGCTTGGGATAAAGCAAAAAACGCTATTGGTATATTTTGTGATCTTTCTAAAGCTTTTGATTGTGTAGATCATGGCACTTTAATTAGCAAATTGAAACACTATGGAATTGATAACAAGGCACTGGACCTTATGCAATCATATCTATCTGATAGAGTTCAAAAAGTTGATATTGGTAAAGAAAGATCTAGAGGTTCGAAGATCGAATTAGGTGTTCCGCAAGGATCAATATTAGGTCCATTTTTATTTTTAGTCTATGTAAATGATCTCCCTTTTTTAGCTAAAGATTTTTGTGATATAGTCTTATTTGCTGATGATACCTCGCTGGTTTTTAAAGTTGACAGAAATAAATATAATTATGACGATGTAAATAATTCTCTTTCACAAATACTAGATTGGTTCACCGCAAATAATCTCTTACTCAATGCTAAAAAAAAACCAAATGCATAAAATTCATGTTACCAAATGTAAGAGATTTCCCTACTAAAATTATGCTAAGGGATGAGATAGTTCCTCTTGTAGACTCTACCATTTTCCTAGGGCTACATATTGATTCCTCTCTGCAATGGAGACCGCAAATTGATGCTCTCGCAGGCAGACTTAGTTCAGCAGCATATGCAGTTCGAACAATTAGATATATTACCGATGAAGATACAGCTAGGTTAGTTTATTTCAGTTACTTCCATAGTATTATCGTCGTATCCTACGAATAGGGTCACAGTCGCCAGTGTGACTTTTTATTTTTATTGCATTTTTGGAATCTCCATTATGATTTACATCATACCAGTTCGAAAAAAATTAAAAAATACTGAAAATAAAAAAGTTATTAAGATTTTAATATTTGGTCACAATTGCATTGATGGATTTAGCCCGACGAAAAAGTTAACAAACAGCTTTGGCACTTTCTTCCACGTGAAAAACGCAAAGATCACAAGTATTTCCCGGCGAATACGGTTACATACTCCAGAGTAACCATGTAGCGCGGGCGAAAAGGCGCGCGGGCGCGGATTACCGCACTGTTTGTCGACTACGAAGTGCATTTTTAATAGTTTGGCTAGGCACATGAATTGCCTTTGGTTATGAAAGCACGGAAAATGCTAAATTTATATGTAATGCGAGTAGGTACGTGTACATACATAATTATGTTCTAACAACCTACTAAGGTATAATTATATATTGCTAGTTTCTTGTTAATTTTTCTTCTGTGTGAAGAAAAATTTCATCGTTAAATCGATTAAAGCGTTAAAGCAACAAACAGACAGACAGGATCTGACCTTCGTATCTACAGTATTAGTATAGATTTTATATGTAACGAATGTACATCTTTCACATTCGCGAATGCGGATGCAAACAATCACTTCATTTGCGAAGTACCTATATTATTTTGTTAGGAATACCTATTCCATTGTGAAATCTTAATAATATAAATAAATTAATATTTGTTTCAGAAAGTTTTAAAATACTCCTGAAAATGGACTGGAACGGGTTATACCTACATGTTTGAGATACGTAGTTGGGTTTTGTTTTGAATTCTCTGTAACTTTTTAATATAGAATAATTATCGGGTATTTATCGCGTACCTTTTGTTTTTATTTTCCCCTACGCGATAAATACCCGATAAATATTCTTTAAATATGTCAACAAATCGTGAAAGTTTAAAAAGTTTTATTTTTAATATAGTTTATCAATATTTATGAAATTATCATACGCCTTTCAGGGTTTTTTTATAAAGGTATCTCAATAAGAACAGAGAACAGTGACACAATTTGTTTGAACTAAAAACCTACAGTTGTTCGAATTCTAAAAATATTTCTGAAATTTGGTAAATCGGCAATTTAACCAAACTAAAAGAGACTAGTATAGGTTAAAATTATTTGAATTATTGTATTGGTTTTGTATTTACTAAAGTATTGAATTGATTGTAAGCTTTTGCACATGCGGTGCTTTAAACCACAACTATTTGACTTTTTGTATAAAAATCAATTGGAAATTAGAAAATGTAAAGTTTGCCAGAGTTCCCGATATTCCATTGACGACTAAAAATATTAAACTATTTTCTTGTCCAATCCAATGTGAAAAATAAAATAAAGAGAAACAGGTTTTAAGGATTTTCAAGAGAAGTCAATAATTTCAGGATTTTTCGACTTCTACAAATAAGGTCATCAGACGACAGAGTACACAGCGAAATAAATATGTGTTTTCTTTTTAATATTATAACGTGAGCCACCACATAGTAGTTGGCTTCAGACAGGCTCATTGACGAGTTCTCTAATCTGGATACAGTAACGAGATTAATAGGATGAATAAATAAAATGCTGAACAATCGACTAAAACTTGTGTTTTGGTTATCAGATGACTTAACACAATAGACCTTATAGTTATATAGTTATATAGTATTTTTACTATACATACATAAAAATCAACCAGAACACACCCTACAAACATCTGCGAATTTTAATTCATTACTTGGTGTTTTTTTAATAGACATAGCATTTAAATACTAAATAGGTTAGAAATTTAACAGCAAAAAAAATTATCGATGAATACGCCATGCCTTGGCTCTGATATCAATCTATTATGACAATAATCATGTAATGAATGCTCGTATAATGTAATGACAACTAGCTGACTCGCTTGTGATTTCATTGGCGTGGACGTGTTAAGGGTAAAACACTTTCACGAAATCAGCTAATTCCCTATTATAAGAAAAAATCGGAATTTCACCAAAATCGGAAAGACGCTTATGATATCATTTTTATGTCCGTTAATTGAGTAGGTATTCTTTTTTTTAAAAGTTTCGAGTATATTTTTTTATTTAGTGAATTTGAAGCAGTCTTGTCATACGATGTGCTTCAAACATTCTACCTTAGCCCATTTTGAGAGAAGTTTTAATAAATCTTCAAACATTCATTCATTGTTATTATTTCATTGATTTAGTGAATTGATATTTTATGCAAGAGCAATCGGATTGAAACTAAATATCGGGAAGTTTGACTTTTTCTACCCTAATTTAGAGATATTAAAATAGACCTTAAAACATGTTTAACCATTTAATGTATATTCAATACATAAATAAAATTTGACGGCATTACCAGCGCACGTTAAATAGTAACAGTCATTTAAATACGTTACCAAAAATTACAAATCCAATATTTCAATAACCGTATTTACAGTTTGCGGAAATATTTTCAAAAATCCTGAAACACATGTTGAATAGTTTTGTATTTTAATTGTTCTTAGCAATTTTCCTTACAATAAATCACATAATATTGCCTTTTTAATTTACTGTTCTATCATTACATTATGAAATTTGAAGCCAATGGCACTTTGCATTAGAAAGTTATAGATATTTCAATACAGAATGAAATTATAAATCTCAAACTTTAATTACCAGTTTCACTAAATTTTTAGGAATATTTTGAAAAATCCTGAAACAAGTTATCTTGTTTCTATCATTATTCTTGTGTGTTTAGTAATTCAATGTAAGTATCTAACCAATCGAACCACCGGTTACAGATTTACAAAAAACACCAAAAACCTCAAAACCCCCTTTTACCTCTTTAGGGGTGGAATAAGAAAAAAAACCCTAATTAGCGGGTATTTGTGTAGTTAAAGGTCCAGCCCACCAAATTTCAGCTTTCTAGCTTCATCGGTTTAGGCTGGGCGTTGTGGCCAGAAAACTCCATTATTTATTATAAAATTACCTTTTTTATATGAGTACCTACCTACCATAATAACTAAAAAAACATTACATTAAATCATGCCTTAAGAAACCCTAGGACGAGTTTTACATAGTTACAAAAACACATTTTGTTTAGTATGTCAGTAAAATTTGCACAGTTTTACACGAACTCGGTTTTGGCTTTCGAATGATTTGTTGCATTTTAGCTGTACCTACCAACTAGCTGTGACAAATCAGCGGCAATAAATGTATAAACATTTTTCCCAAGGCGAGAATCGAACCCACAACCTCCAGCGACGAAGTCCCTTAAAGGCCTTCGCCAGCAGCTGCGCCATACAGGTCGTCGATTAAGTGCTAGACAAACTACGAGTAAATACATTTAATATCGTCTCTGGGTGTACAGCGCATCCTAAGTACAACATGAATAAACAATTTCTGAAGCAAATTATCAAGGTACAAAACCAAATTATGAAGGACAATAAACTATGACCTTCGTAAAATGTGTAATTGTCCATCATAATCCCGTCGAATAAGTTTACAAAGACGTTTGTTACCCCCCTAGTTGAGGACGTGAAGCGAAATCTGCGTGGAAAACGGTCACAATGGCGCTGAGTATAACGTCGATTTGAAACTTGCACGTGGAACAAGGTGCTAAGGGACAAAAACTAGGGAAAAAGGTTTTTTTTATTTATGAAACCTTTATGATAATTTAGCAGAAAATATGATAAAACGTTTTAGCAAAAAAAATCACACTCGTTCAATAGAAACTTTGCGAAATAATCAGAAAAAACCGTCTCCTGTAAAGTTGGTGTTTTGCAACTGTGACCGTATTCGTAGGATACGACGTTATGTCGTATAGTATTTTGCTATGGGGACAGGCGGCGGACATACAGACTATATTTGTACTTCAAAAAAGGGCCATCCGTGCGATTTATAAATTAAAGCCACGCGATTCTTTGAGAGAATTATTTAAAGAAATAAATATCTTGACAGTAATATCGCAATACATCTATGAAAATTTAATGTATACGCACAAAAACAGAGACAACTTTTTGAAAAACTGTGATGTTCACGCTAGAAATACAAGAAATAAAAACAAATTAGTCATCCCATCGTACAGATTACATAAGGTAGGGAAGTCATTTATGGGAAATTGCGTGCGCTTCTATAATAAGCTTCCATTCGAAGCAACTGAGCTCCCTATTCGTAAATTTAAACAATACATAAAACAAAACCTTATTAAGAAAGCATTTTACTCTATAGATGATTACGTTAATGATACTAATGCTTGGCCAGATGTCGCTCCATTCCACACCAACAATAGCATGTAAGAAACTGAATGTTGTGCTTAGTTTTTGGTACCAATTTAAATAACTATTGACATGTATCTAAATCACATTAAACTAGATTTAGATAGGCAAAACAAAAATTGTATTAGACACATAAGTTATATATGAATGTACTAGTGGTTTCTTTTTCACTTCTTCCACTAGTGGACAAAAAATTGAAGTGAAGAGAAATCAATAACCAATTATTTCTTATTTTAATAATTGTCTGTTTGAAATTTGACTTGTCTAAGTGCTTATTTTGTAAGCCTAAAGAAATAAAGTTATTGAATCTGAATCTGAATCTTGAATAAACGCATGTTCTTTCATGAGGATTGAATGTACGCACTTAGATAACAGTCAATAAGCCGATGGCTGGCTGGAAGATATTTTTGTCACACCATTTATGTGGAAAAGTCAAATCTGAACTGCGTACCAGGTCAGTGCACCTATCGCATCACTGAACAAAGCATTATGTCAGGTTTTTCATAATTAGCGCCGGTTCGGTTTAATAGAGCGAACCGACGAACGGCCCTGATTCAGTGGCAAAGACTGATCGCTGCAGAGTTGCTAATAAATATTTTAACTCAAAATTTGTACTTCGTTTTCACCTATTTTAATTAAGTACTTATACATTCTAATCCGACCGTAATATAACAGTCCTGTTGTTTAAATTACTAATTTTATATTTTAATTCAAAACTGCAACATGCAGATTATCCATAACGCAAATTAGGGCCGAGAATCGGGTGTTTCTGAAATAAATAAATGATTTTGGACAATCCACACAGCATTAATTAGCCCCAAGCTTAGCAGAGCTTGTGTTATGGGTACTAGATGACTGACATACATAATAGATATTTTTATTATACATAAAAAACCCACCAGAACACCCTGCACAAATATCTGCAGATCATACAAACATTTATCCCGAGGCGGGAATCGAACCCGCAACGTCCTGATTCGCAGGCAGACCTACGCCCAACGCGCCACAGAGGTTGTCAAAATGGAGTTTATATTAGACTACACAAGAGAGCATCGAATATATTCTTTGTTTATTACTTGAAATCAGTTCTTTCTTCTTTCATCGCGTGAACAAAACTGGGGTTACAGAATTTGCAACAATACAACAAACAAATGAAGCTTGATATTGACGCAACCATTTCAGTCAACAACATCACGCGTGTCAAGCAATATTTCTTGGAGTGACATACGACACCACCGCGAATAAGGCGTAGATTCCTCTTCGCACATTCCATATCTCCAACGTTGCAGAGATATACATATATATAGATAGAAAATACTTTATTGTACGTTCACATGCGCGCCGTGCAGCCCGGCGGGCTGCCTGGCGGGCTGCCTGCCGGGCTGCGCGGCATGCAGCCCGTCCCGGGCCGGCGACAATTCAAGCTGTTCACATGCGCGCCGTGCAGCCCGGCGGGCTGCCTGGCAGGCTGCCTGGCGGGCTGCGCGGCAGTGTTGTTCCAAGTAAAATTTAGGGTGGCCGTATCTTAACCAAAAAATTGCCGTATTTAGGTCAAAATTTAAAAAACGGGCCGTATATTCAAGTTTTTATATTTTTTTTACAAATTACGCTAATTTGCCTCTATAAAATCCTGCAAATTACTAAAAACGACGGATTACAGCGTAAAGGAAGAAAACATTTAAAAAAATAACATAAATTCACATAACACACAACAAAACGTGCCATGTGCCATGGATTATTGGCAAGAGAAGCGATTCATCATTGTTTCCTTTACTTATGTTTGCTTAGTAGTTAATGATCTGTTTTTTTTTTGTTTACTATCTCTCATTTTTACAATTCAGCCAATATAACTTTAAACTAATTAACTGAAAATTTAAGCAATAATTGTGGAAATAAGTTCAAAGTCTACAAATGAATGGGCCGTCGTCGTAAGATAAGTGTTGTAACTAGAAACAATACTTTAATTACACATCCTAGAACAATACAACATCCTAAGTGTCAAAATTAAAACACTAGTAAGGTACATACGTGCCGTCTCATTTTATCAGGTTACTTTATGACTACCTGCCTACAGTGGAATCCCTTTGCAAGAAAGAAGCCAGTTAAGAAAGAAGCGGTTGCGGTTTTTATTAAATTTACTGCCAAAAAATTCTTTCCATGTTTGATGATGGGGTAGAGAAAAAATGTGATATACAAACGAAGTTACCATTCCGAACAAATGTGTCCCGTCATCACCTTTTATATGTGCCACATCCGCCCAGAAAATCACAGGATCATCTTGAAACTCATTAATTTCTTTAAAAAAAAGCTTTTGCAAATAGAATCTATATCTTTTTATATACTATTTTTATTACAGAGTAACACAGACCAGCCGGGGAATCCCCATTGTCAGTCACACAATTCGTTCAAAAGTGCATATTGTAAAAAAAGAGCCGTGTTACCATTACCACAAATCATATTTAATTGTAAACTTCAAATTAATCAAAAAATCGGTAGACATTCGTCCCAAATCTGTATTTCGGTAAACGAGTGTCAATATCGGTAAATCTACCGAAAAATCGGTAGGTTTTGGAACGCTGGACTGACTGCCCGCGCCGCGCGCCGCGCGCCGCCGCGCGCGTGTGAACAGTGACCGGGCGCCCGCACATTCATCCTTTGAACTTTGCCAAAAAACCGACACTCGCACGGTTCGCGGCATTCACGTTCACGGGCGCGTTTACGGGCTCGGGCGTACTGTTCACACGCGCGTGAACGTGAACGTGCACGTTGAATGTCGAGTTGAACGCGCGCATGTGAACATAGCATTAGAACATAACACTAGCTGTCCCAGGCTACGCATGGGTATTTCACAAAATATTCAAAGATTATAAAGTTATATACATTATTAAAAATTTCATACATACGGAACCCTATCTTTTTGAAAATATTCTATAGCCTTTGTTCATTCATCACGGATAATGCAGGTTTTAATGGCGAAAGAATTCTTCAAATCGGTCCCGTAATTTCGGAGTCTATTCAATTCTAACAAACAATCAAATCTTTCCTCTTTATTACATTAATAGTATAGACTTGTATTATAGTAAATACCTATAATATTTTTAAATGTGGGGGACAGAGCTAACAGCGCTCTTCTGGGAATCCATCAGTATATCGGACATAAAGACATTTCATATCTGAAAATTGGAGTTATATGAGATCGAAAACCTTGCGTGACATGCCATAGATAGCGCTACCGATTATGATTTGTGGCATTGGCCTGGCTGGACTGTTTGTGATAAATGACACGGGACTTGGATTTTCAGCATATAGACTTTATCGCTGGATCGAGATAATGGGGTGAGTGCACAGAAAGCCAGCCTTTTATTACACTCTTATGTATTTGTGTAAAGGTCCCAATACTTTTACTATAAAAGCCTTTTCTAAGTTTTTGTAGCTATTGAGGTTATTTACATGACATCTGCCAAGACAAAATAAAATTTATTTGAATTTGAATTTTTGTAGCATGTTTTATATATATAGCATGTTATTGAGTGGCACATAAAAAAATCTATTCTAATACTTATATACATCATGTTAAATGATACGTGTCGGCTGACACTTTCGATTGGAAATCATCTTCGTGTAGGTGTAACTAATTGTTGAATTACTTTAATCAGAGTAGTAAACAACTTGTTAACGGTTTGGAGAAACTGTTAATTGAGATGTATCTGTCAATGGATTTGTTAGTTTCAACTTTGATTGACTTTCAATACTCAATATATCATCATCATCAGCCTATGTTAGTACACTGGACATAGGCCTCCCCTAATGCGCGCCATAGGCTATGGCGCGCATTAGGGGAAGCTGAAGACAGGGCGCTATGGCCCATAGCGCCCTGTCTTCAGCTTGTCGCATAATACTCAATATCTAGGTAGGTTGTAATCATGTCTCTATTGAAAAAAAATAAAAGTAATAAATAATTCACACAGCATCTAGCCCTAAGCTAAGCACAGCTTGTGTTATGGGTACTAGATGACTGATATACATTGCACACTGCAATTTAAGTTGAGATTCATGTCACAATAAAGACCGCAGTCTCCGAGGTAACCGGTCAGTACTGCCCAATTAATTACCTCTTTGTTAATTTGGATCACCAAAATACAAACTTAGTTCATGTTTCACTCCCAAAACCCACACATTTTTGGTAAAAACCTCCCGGGAACTTGAATTATGCCTAAAAATCCTCACCAAAATGTTCCTGTATCAAAACCCATCGCTTTCGGGTATTGGTAACCCTAGATACAGAGAATGACTTTTGTTTCTCCCTGCCAGAGCCTATTTCACCGGAATGTTGATTGAATAGCGTCCTTGATACGTAGACGCGATACCTTGTCGTTTGCTACAGGGATAGTAATAGTAGTTCATCCCCCGTGTCTAAAAACCCTCACCAAAATGTTCCTGTACCAAAACCCATCGCTTTTGGGTATTGGTAACCCTAGATAAGCTCCTGCGTAGGGATTGCAATCCGGATATCCGGATATCCGAATTATCCGGATATCCGCTAATTTTATTATCCGGATAATGGGAGCTCCTTTATCCGGATAATACGAATAATACGGATAGTTACCTACAGTTGATTTTTCTAATTCACGACACAACACTACAACGCATCCAGCATTTTAGAAATGTTATACATATTTAATGCATACAATACTTTGTGTTGTTAAAATAAACATATACTAATTCGTGCGTGTTTCTGAATCTGAAGCTATAAACAAGCAAGACCTACACTAGCGGTAGCGCACAATCGCAACACTATCGTTGACACTGGTTGGTCAGTGATTCGACGACACCGACACAGACCGAGGTTCGATGGAAAGAGATGTTTATTTAATTTGATTGATATATAACATAAACGTGTGTGTGTACACTTGTAAGTTTGATTGACTGTGTTGTTTCTTTGTTTAAATCATTTTAGAGTACCTATCTAATAAAACAGGAAGTTGATTTACGTTACGTTACGGAGGAAGGATTCATATTTTATTTATGTTAAAAAATAAGTTCGAAGGAAAGATGTAAACCGTTTTTATTTCATAGATATTTTCGTTTTTCAACCCATGATCGATACTCTTATATCTCTCTATGTTGTTCAGTTTCTATGCGAATAAGCATGATGACAGATTTTGAAAAACTGTGCTATTATATTCGAAAATACATATTATTTACAATGAATAACATTTTTCTGCAGAAATTAAAGGTTTAATAGGAAAACACTAACAATTTAGTCTTTAAATTAAAATTCGCACCAAAACGCCTGTCCGTGTCATGGCGTCGCTTGTGACGTCACGTCTGAGTAAACTAAACGTAAACACTAGGCGTTCATTGAATAATTTTGTTATTTTGTGTTATTAAATATGAATTAGAAAGTGTACAAGTGGTGTGCGGTCCGTCAGTGTAAGAATACATCAATAAAAACTCCTAATAAGTTATTTGTGTTCGTTCCGCATAAGAAAACCATACGGGACAAGTGGCTTAAACTTGCAAGGCGGGATTCAACAGCGATATTGCCTAGTACTACCTTTATTTTTGTGAAGATCACTTTGACGTAAGTTTTTATTTTGTTTTGCAGGAATTTTAAAATAGTATGTGGTATAATGATCTTGTTTGAGGTCTAAATTTAATAATAATAAATAAACTTCTTTGAGGTTAGGTTTCGTCTCGCATCACTGTGATCTTATTATGTATTTTATTCAAATTTCAGTTGCCAAATGATATGGAGAATTTATGGAATATCATTTGATGGGAACGGTGTCACAAGTCCGCATGAAACCTTAGTGAATCCTTGTTCCATCGTGACATGGTTATTTCACTTTCGATTTAATAAAACCACTAGACCAAACTCGGTGAAAACAAAGTTGAATCGTAAATAATACAGATAACCAGTGCTGCTAACAAAACAAGATGCTTGTATAGTCAACTCAGAGATGATGTCATTTGCTCTGATTGGTGATCAGCCTATCATGGCAGATTGCCGTATTTCGTAGTTTTATTTTATTAAAATAAATATCAATCTCACTATTAATAAAAAAATAAATGCGTGTTTTGTATTCCATGACCCAAGTTTTATTAAAGAAATAAATAATTTTACTGATTTTTAGTTACTGTCATCACGCCTAACGTTTTTTAAGCATAAATTATTAAATACTTATACTTTAAAAACCCATTTTCCTTGTTGTAATTTAATTTTTATGTATATTTTTCAATTATCCGAATTATCCGAAATATCCGGATATCCGAATAGTAAGGCTCACTACTATCCGAATTATCCGGATACGAAAATTTAACGGATAATGCAACCCCTACTCCTGCGTGATCTGGCAGACCTTCGCATTGATGCGCAAGGTTACGCAGATGACCTTGTGATTGTCGTGCGAGGTTTCTGCCAATCCACCATCTCTGGTATGCAGCGAGCCCTCAACACTGTCAGCGACTGGTGCCGTAACAGCGAACTCTCAGTCAATGCTGACAAAACTGTGATTATACCTTTCACTAACAAACGAAGGCTAGACAAGCTTGTGAAGCCTGTACTCAACGGTAAAATCATAACGTTTTCCACAGAAGTAAAATACTTGGGCGTCACTATCGACCAAAAACTAACGTGGAACACTCACCTAGCCAACGTCTTGCAAAAAGCAAAGATGGCTCTAGGGGCGAGCGGCAGACTAATGGGTAAAAACTGGGGCGTTAACCCCAGGATTGCCCTTTGGCTGTACACTGCTATTGTGAGGCCGATTACAACATACGCCTCTATGGTATGGTACAACAAAGCCTTTCAGTCCAGCGCAATCACCAAACTGAGCAGCCTACAAAGGACTGCCTGCCTTATGGCAACGGGAGCCATGTCCACCTCACCTGGGCTTGCACTTAATGCACTGCTGGGACTTCCTCCTCTTCATATACACATACACAAAGAGGCAAAGACCAGCATGTATAGGGCTTGCATTGGAGGCCGAAGGAACTGGCTCTCCCAGAAAATGAGATCTCTTCAAGACTCAACTCTGGAATCTCCCATCCTGAGCATGACAACTGATGCCATGCTCCCACGCCATGTGTTTGATAAACACTTTACAGTGG
The DNA here is from genome assembly GCA_963931895.1 of Eupithecia pulchellata. NCBI lineage: Eukaryota > Metazoa > Arthropoda > Insecta > Lepidoptera > Geometridae > Eupithecia > Eupithecia pulchellata. Next base: position 1,741,991 of record OZ007546.1, on the reverse strand, counting down.
AACTGCCTTCCAGGGAAGACTGGCTGAATAGCCAGCTCCCCTGTAAGGATGGGTGCCTAACATGGTACACAGATGCTCCAAAATGGGATTGGATGTAGGTTGTGGAATATACGGAGAGCGTCCTAGGTTTACCAGGAGCATAAACCTAGGAGAATACGCCTCCATTTTCCAAGCAGAAGTATTCGCCATTCTCGAATGTGCTGATATAAATCTGCAAAAGCGATACTCCAACCAAACTATTTTTATTAACTCCGATAGTCAGGCTGCCCTTCTAGCCTTGGATTCGAAGGTCATCACGTCCAGGCTAGTCGAGGACTGCCTGTCACGCCTGAACGCTCTGGGTTCGAATAACAGAGTTATCCTAAGATGGGTACCGGGCCACGCGGGCATCAACGGCAATGAGAATGCCGACGAGCTCGCACGGTCCGGGGCAATGGGGACTCAGTTTGGACCAGAGCCGTTCTGTGGCATTCCTAAAAGCCTGGCTAACAGAATCCTGCTGAACACCTGCTACGAGGAATCCATCAAGCTATGGGAAAATGAATGACTTTTGTTTCTCGCTGCCAGAGCCTATTTCACCGGAATGTTGATTAAATAGCGTCCTTGATACGTAGACGCGATACCTTGTCGTATGCCACAGGTTGGATAGTAGTTCATCCCCCGTGTCTAAAGTTACAGAGTGAGTTAGATTAGATAGATCTTCTTGATTCTTCTTGACCTCACAACTGGATCTATATTAAGGCTCGGGCGACGGATGAATTTCCCATACAAACCAAACCAAAAAGTTAACGAATTTCATGTTAATTAAATGTTAAGTTAACCCGCTTACATTATTAATACCAAAATGATTTGTAGTTTGAGCATATTTTCCGACGACACCGATGAATTTCACAAATATACACAAACGTAATACCAAAACTATTTGTAGTTAGAGCATATTTTCACCATGATTTGTTATTATTTGTATTAGTATATGTATATCTAGGTTCCTGCCAGAAGCTTTGAAATACTTACCTATCTACACATACTATCATAAAAAATTGATTATACTTGCATAAAATTCGATTTTATTTAATTTCGTTTCAGTAAAGTATTTAAAAAAAATGTGACTCGAACCTAGATAAATACTGTTTTAATACATAGCTGGTCATGGTGAAAATATGCTCAAATTACCAAATCTTTGGTATTACGTAGTATATATTTAAGAAATTCATCCAACGCCCGAGCCTTAAGCTTGATGTGCAGGTATTCGCTACACTTCTAGTTGAAGTGGCATGAAGATATAAAGAAAGAATGTCCCCCTTGATGCGTACACAGATAATACCGTTCTGGTATCCAGCGTGTCTAAAGTTACAGAATGCGGTAGATCTACATGTGGCAGGATGAAACTGTAGCTATTAAGTTTCATGGAATTGTATCACTTTGAATTTAACGTGACATGAAGAATGGTTGCTTCCTTTCCTTCCATGGCAAAACTATCTTCTGTAGAAGACCGGAATATAGTTTTGAAATGCCCGTTTTTAGTTAATCGATAGATGGATAGTATATAATTTATTTTACCACAAAAAGAAAGATAACATTGCAAACTGATGCTTAAAATAGATCAATTATAAAGGGCGCGCTTGTCGCTATGAGCAATCTCTCCTTGGCAACCTTGGGTTGGGCATGACGGAAAACTATAGACGCTACTCGGTACATTGAATACAAAGATCTTTTTTATGTCAAGTGTTTTGTAGAACTTAAGCGCCCAAAAATAAACATCTATTCATTCTTTCTATAAACTTATTCTCGATTATATATACATAAAAGGGGATTTCTAAAGCAATTTAAAGGAAAAAAAGAAGAAAGAAAAGAAAAAGAATTTTAGAGATTTAATAAATACAATCACTTTTACCAAAATCCAGATTCATACAGCGGACACATAGATTGAGACTAATAAACAATAGTTTACTAATTAGTTTTATTCAACAACAACAAAAAACAGTCTCAAGAATCCAGCGTAACCAACGAAACTATGGGAAAAAACCTCCATTGTGTCGACTAACGGCATAAAGTAGAAGTGTGAGCAATTATATCGAAGCTTGAAACTAATCTGGAATGGGTATATTTAAAGAATGAACAAAATAATATAAATAGAATAGAATAGAATAGATAACACTTTGTTATACCTACCACACAAATAAAGAAACATTACAAACAGACATGCTTAAAGTAAACGAAGTACAAAGGGCGGCCTTATCGCTATGAGCGATCTCTTCCAGGCAACCTTGGGATGAACTGGACATGAAGGGACAATATAGACGGTGGTATTTAAGTGAAAATAAATGTTATCTTTTAAGATTTATTAGAAGATAAACAAAGAATAATAAAAAATGCTGGGCAATCCGAACAGCATCATCTAGATCCAAGTGAAGAGGAGCTTGTGTTATGATGGGTGATGGTGATGATTGATATACTTAATACCAATAACATAGATAGATATTTTTTACTACACATAGATAGCGAACAGAACACCCTGTACAAATATCTACAGACCTTATGTAATCTTTGTCCCGGACCGAAGCGGGAATATAGGTAGCCCGCAACCTCCTGCGTCGCAGGCGGACCTTCGCCCGACGCGCCATAGAGAGCGTCGAAAAGAAAATTACAATCAAATAATACAAACATATGAATATAATAATAAAGAAAGAACAAATATTTATTTATGATAACAATCTACAAGTAGCTGAACTGATCCATATCAATACCAGTCGGAAGCGTCCTAATCGAATTAAACCCTATGTTTTATGTTAGTGAGCAATTATTTGAACTGCCATCCATAAATGTCCACAAGACTTCCTCTCACAAATTGTACCAAACCAGTCTCGCTTGAAAGCACCAGATTTAAGTCACTTCTGTTACGCTACAGATGCTGCAATACCCCATCCAATACCGATGCAGACAAAGCCCTTATTTCCTTTTTAACAGAGTTGATTTTTCTGCGATTCAGCTGAATTTCCGCGAAAATGTGGTAGCTTGTAATCCAGGAACTTTGTGAAGGGTATTTTGATTTCGTTGCGGGTCAAAACTTAACTGAAGACTGGCAATTTCATTAACGGATTGGAAGAGTACCCAGCTTTAGAGAGGAAGTTCGATTAAATAAAGTAAATAACGCTGGACAATCGAGAAATCAACATCTAGCCCTAAGCTAAGCAGAGCTTGTGTTATGGTTAAGTACTAGATGGCTGATATGCATAGTACATTACATAGATAGATATTTTTACTAAACATAGAAAATACCCACAACACCCGGAAGAAATATCTGATTGTACAAACATTTGCCTAATCCCAAGATGTGATCGAACTGGCAACCTCAACCTCCTACGTAGCAGGAGGATCTTCGGCCGCCGATCGTCGAAGATAATGGTTAAATAAACTGCAGGAAGTTCCATCTGCAGGAAGGTCGAATAAAGAATGCTGCCATGTCATTACCCGTTTATGATCACAACTCAATTCATGGAATTGACATCAACCGAAGACCAACAAATCTCAAACCGTTCTCAGAGGAATTCTGTGAACGGTTTTGAGATTTGTTGATTTGTAAGTGTGGCGTAGAACCCCTACGTTACACCTTGAGCAACGGGAGTTGATTTATGTGAAAAGGAGTTTTCATTAAAGGAAACTGCCGGCTGCACTATAATCTTTGAAAGTTCATGAAATCGGCCCGCACTTTTGCTATTCATCGCAAATGCAAGATCAAGAATCCTGTAACTCTGTAACTAAAATCTAATCGCATTCAACTTGAAAGGAACCGCCGACTGCAGCTAGTATAAATCGAAAGTCTAGCCCCAGTCCACAAGAACGTCTAGACGGCTGCATCGAGCGGATAGTTACTACATGACTTCTAATGTGCTCGAGATTCTGAAGTTTACATAACAATTAGGTATCTAACTGATAAAAATTATGAAAATATTTATTTGTGTGCCAAAATAAAAGTACAGAAAACGAATAAAATCTTACAGAATTCCAATCCTAAGATTGCTGTCGAAAAAATTCGACACTCAGCGTTAGTTGTCGTGGACAAGTACCTAAATGGATCCGATATCATATCAGATGACACATTACATTGAAAGAAATTCTAGATAGATATGGAGGACGAATTAGTCCACAAGTATGAAAGAATGTGCTATGGACTGTCGTACAAGAAAGAGGCAAAACATGCGAAATTACAATTGTAAGCACTGCGTGCGGTGCGAGTCAAAATTCAAATTCATCAACAATCAAGCGGCATAACTGAACCCGCGACTTTCAGATTGAAAGTATGTGAAGTACATGTCTACCACGCCCACTCTGTTTAACCATCTCTCAGATTCTGAAGTGAAGCAATAATAGTCCGATCCAGAGAATGTATTTCGAAACGAGCTGTTCATTTGGAATTGCTAATCAAATAAATCCATAAGCGATCTCATAAAAACGTCTAGCCATCTTCACCGCCAACGCACGACTGACACATTCACCTTCCAAATTTAAATTCGATTATCGGACTACCCACATCAGCAAATAAATCGAAGCGTGGGGAGAGTGCCATCGTGTCGTCGATTTTATTTGTTTCTTTAATTTACAGGTTCTACTCATTTGGTATTATGGAAATATCGGCACGTTCATATTCATATAATTGTAGTCTTTGATTGATTTATGATCGAGATTTATTAGCAAAGAGACGAATCAGTTTGTTGAACCACCATATTTGTAGATTTTTCCGCAACAGGGAAAGTTTGTTGATTGTTGAAAGATTTAACGAGTTTTCGAAAAAAGGGAAAAGGCTATTTGAAGTTTGGATTTATGTGTAGATTAGAGGCATGACGGCGTAAGATGCTACCCTCCATCCAACACAAGTCTTGGATTACCTAGTCACCACGCTCGGCTCACATACTGTTAGTCGTGTAAAAAACACTGAATCTATCAACTGATGATTCAACAATATTGATACTTTTTTGCAATAACAAAATATGTCTAGCTCCTTCAATTGAGCGTATGGATATATGATAAGAGTTGTACGAAGTGTTGGCGTTTGAGTATCGGGTCTACGACGACCCTTACCTACGACACCCACGGGTTGAATAGGAACAATTTGGGAACAACTCCACCGAACTGCGATCCCCAACCAGCATGCCCAGCGTGGGGATTATGGGACAATAACCCCCAAACCCCCAAATGATAAATAATGCCACCTATGGCGCTCATTAGGGGAGGCCTAGAGGTCCAGCAGTGGACTATTATGGGCTGATGATGATAGTTTAGGTCCAGTGTGAGTGGTATGATGACTCGTCTAAAATGTGGACGGATCATAAGTGGAGCACTTCGGCCCTAAACGACATTGAAGGTCAATTGGTAAAGCATACCATTTGCTTTATGAAATTGATGGCAGCTATCAATTGATGCAAATTAACTTGATGGACAATTTATTTGAGTGCGTTCTATTAGGACATTTTTAAGGGAGTTTAGGTCTTGACCTTGGTATTATAAATTATTTTCTATCTATTATATCTATCTAATATAATATTGTATTATGTATATCAGTCATCTAGTATAGTACCTATAACACAAGCTCTACTTAGCTTGGGGCTAGGTGATGCTGTGTGGATTATCCAGCATAATCTATATTTTAAGTAAAAAATATGAATAACTAAATAAAATTAACAATCAAGAATGAAAAACCTATCTCCATTACCAGAAAAATTTACAAGAACACGATAAAATCAATTTCAAGGTCATTGGGGTCGATTTAACAGTTCAACGTGTTTGTGAACCGTGGGAGGGTTTCCCACTGACATTACAAACCGACACACATTCCTACTTGCGATTCACAGATGCATAGTTATGTTACCTTACCACACTGCGCAGGCGGCTGGAAAAATCTATACTTTTAAATTAGTACTAATCAGATTTATTGTATAATTATTGTAGTAGTAAAATAGTAATGCATGCTATTTATTTAATAATTAATAACTCTTATATTCATTTCTAATAGGTATTTTCTTACATATAACTGCTCTTTGAACATGCTATGTACCCATATTTAGGGATACAGTATAGTCTTTGTAATTGTCCTTTTATCTGTATATTACTTGATAGTATACTGTTTAGTGTACCAAATAAAAATAAAAATAGAACTCGTCTTCTTTCACGAAGAAACTGCTGAACAGACCCCAATGAAATTTGGCGAGGAGATAGATAATATCCACACAGGACACCGGTTTACACTAAATCCCGGAAAAGTCGGCGTTTTTTAAATAACGGTAACAAGCATCAACTAAACCACAGAGAGATAAAAAGCTACATTAAAAATCAGTGCGCAAAGTCTTGCGTGTCTCATGCTCTAGCGAATTTTCTTTACAACTTAATTTCATTATTAAATTATTTGATAGCAGTCACTGAACGGTAAATTCATTAGCCTGTCTAGATTCCTAGTTAATTAGGTTTATATCTAAGTTGAAGTAATTGAAGCATTCTGTTGTCTACCCTCATGTGTAATAATTTTTGCAATAACAAGCTCGGTATCTCTTTTTATTGCATTTAAACCCTCTGATTGCGTAAACGAAAACGGATTGTCAGAGTTTCTTTCAGAAAACGAATGGGAACAAGATAATTACGAACTTACTATCAATATTGAGGAGAATAACAAAATAATCATAAACATTAAGTTTATTTGAACAATGACAAGATTCACTGTAAGTTAAATTAGTCCTTAGAACTCCGTATAAAATGATCTTTATTTACGAGTTTCATTATTACACTACATTTGTCCTTTACTTATCCCAAATCATCAAATATAATCACCAAATCATCAAATATCATCACCAAATCATCAAATATCATCACCAAATCATCAAATATCATCACAGCTACATTGTAGCTACCACAGGAGACAGTGCTCCAACCACAATTTATTGTAATCACACTTTTTGTAAATAAACGATTTGTATTTGTATTATTATTATCATAAAATATAATAATTATTTATTGTATGAAATTTGATTTGTCTAAAGTGCCTAATTTGTAAGCCTAAAGAAATAAAGTTACTGCAATCGAAAAATAAGAATTCTAGCGCCACCACCCATAATTGAACAAAGGAAATATCAATTTAATAGGATAATTTGTATTACAGTGTATATATAGCAATTTTTCTGCCAAAAAACTTTATTCTCATACAAACTAGTGCACATAATGAGATATATGAGAATCAAATTAATGTGTTCTTCCAACACCAAATACGTTCGTAGTTAACCCGCTTACATTCATAAAGAATCAAATCAATCTAGGTTTTACATTTTCAAACTAACCTCAGGAATCTTAAATTACTAAACTAATAAACATCTCAAATGACTACGTCACCAGTTACACCCACTGATGATACGTTATCTATGCGAAATATTATGCCATTATCTGTGCCCTCAATACCAGTAACCAGCGACCAATTTCGTTGTACAATTTGTATAATAAAGTATAAATATAGGAATTAACTATTCATTTAAAATGAGATCTCATGCATCAGAAACCTTTTGATAGTTTTACAGTACTTGAATCAATCAAATTAAAAAACTTTGATTACTAGGTATATAGGCTTATAAGATAATTTCATTAGCATCAGTTTTGCCATAGAGCTACGCAATGCAGCGTCTTGGGGACGCTTCCGACTGGTATTGATATGGATCATTTGAGCTACCTATAGATTGCTTGCCACAGTCTGCAGTTAGCTCAACTGTTTCAATCTTACATAAATACTAGTTCTTATTTGGTTATTCAATTGTCATACCAATAAAGGTTTTACCATTTATCGAATTTCATACAATTTATCGAAGCAATTTGCTTGCGATCATTTTTAGTCAAAGCTGAACGTATTAAAAATAGCTCAAAATCAACAGATTCTTTACAAAACATAGGGGAGCTTTCATCTTTGCCACCCATGAAGTATTTCGCGTATCTTACAACAAAAGATACGTCAAAGATTAATGCCAGATGGTGCAACAGAAAATTACATACACGAGATACGTTTTTGCAACATTTAAAATGTTACCGTATCGTTTAACTCGGCCCTGATTGAGAAATACTGAACAACTTTCTTTCAACATCAATAAATATCAATATAACTTACTCCAAAATTCCAACCCTATTAAGTTTGTCCCTTGGAATATTGGAATCTACGATACGGACCAGCGATTTGTGGTTGTTTTTGTGTTAGCAAAAAAACACTGGTTAACCATATGGGGTCAAGAGTTTTGGAGTTTTTTGCTGGCAGAAACATGCTGGCCAAGAGTTGTGGAAGACTTTGAGCTTTCAAAGTCTTCCACAATTCAAAACAATTCGGTGTTATACGGTCATTATGAAATGTCGAAATAAATAGATAAGATATAATATCTATATATCTAGAATTAATAAAATACGTAATAATGTTTTTATTTTTTTTGCTTTTATATTCGCTATGTATTTTCTGATAATGCATAAGTATTTTTGTCAGTTGGAAAGAACAGCATGAAATGTTATCAAATCTTAGTGACTGAAGCAACCCGTTTTGTTTATTTTGAAAAAACTAAAAACCGAATTCCATATTTCCTGAATATCCCTTATATATTTTTTTTTCTTTTGAGACAAATACTAGTCCCTTGAGAATAAAAATATAGTATGGGACTTTGGATGATTTTCTATACGAAAATGAGATAAACCTTTGTGAAAAGGTGCTCCCTTTAATTTGTCGACTTACAAGGTAGAGTATGTTGTAAACTACACTCATATTCGCACAAATATGTCGGTGATCGGGTTACCAGCTTTAAAAGCATGGCATCGGATAAAAATGCGGGCGACATTGAGGAATCGTCAAGCCTAGATCCATCAACGGGCCGTTTTAATGTTTTGCATTTATCGACCGTAATAAAAATGATGTCGACATTTTTTGGTTTAATTTGGGACATCTAAATTGACTCCTTTATTTACCCTTAAAGTCCCCTACACTATTTGCCATTATATGAAATACCTACTATAGTTTATAATTACATGACTACGCAGCTTCTTGGGGACGCTTCCGACTGGTACTGATATGGAGTTAGTTGAGCTACCTGTAGATTGTTTGCGACGGTCTGCAGTAAGCTCAATTCTAAATAGGTACTAGTTCTACTGTGGTTCTGTTATATTATTAATATTTTCACTGTTAAAAAGTATTTATAATAAGGAATGTTTAACCAAGCCTTATATGCGCACAAATAATATGTCGGTGATCGGGTTACCAGCTTTGCATTTATGGCATCGGATAAAAAAACGGGCAACATTGAGAAACATCGCTGTTTTAATGTGTTGGTTTTGCATTTATCTTACGGATCGTTTTCTTCTTTTGGTTGAAGTTATTATTGGTTTTTAAGATAAATAGATTACCTACAGCTACAGCTTTCAGCGCTATGAAATTAGTTTCTTTAGGTAAAATTTATGTAACGAAAACAACTTTTTCTGTTTCCTTTATTCAATTTTAAAGATATTTATTTATGAGTCTATACTTACCTAATTATAAGGTTAATATAAATTCAGTGTACATTATACCTACTGTGGCGCGGTGGGCGAAGGTTCGCCTGCGACGCAACAGAAGGTTGCGGGTTCGAATCCCGCCTTAGGACAAATATATACCAATATCACAAGCTTACACTCGCATGCTTAGCTTGCGGGCTAGATGATGCTGAATATTATCAATTAGGGGTCCGTAAAAAACTTCACTAACCCAACGAGTGTAAAAAATTTATAAATTTAGTTTTTTTTTAAATACCTGTGCGAAGCCGGTGCGGACTGATAAATCACTACATAGTATAAAACAAAGTCGCCTCCCGCTGTATGTCTGTCCCTATGTTGATGCGTAGCTCTTTAAAACTACGCAAGGGATTAGCTTACGGGTTTTTCAAAGTGATTCAAGAGGAACTTTTATATATGTATATCATGCACCCGAGCAAAGCCAGGGCGGGACGCTAGTTGCACATAAGAACGTTACGTCATAGTGAAGTGATAATAAAGCAAACTAATTAGTAGATAAATACGCACTTTAAAGTTATGCAGGTTGGTTAAATAGACAATAAATTGTTTCCATTGTTATCAGACTAATGGACTTCCATATTTGTGTAGCCTACAAGTAGACAGGACTTAGAATTACTAGATAACAACTTCAACAAAATAGGTCTTTTAAAATAAGTTTCGATCTAAAATTGTAAGTGAGTATACCATGATTTTAGTTTTAGGTCTTCCAATGTTTCAGTTCATACAGTTTCATGTCCCACGATCAAGGAAAATATATTACAAATTACTTTATTGTTAACTAGCGGGCGGCCTCGGCTTTGTACGGGTAAGTACTAAAAAAAAATATTATCAATTTTTATTTACTTACACAGACGGGGGCTTACTTTGTTGGAGTTTTCATACGGATCCCTAATCTTTGTTATTATTGTATAGCCTATGTTCATGTTAGTGTGAAACGAGTTCCTTTGCCATTAATATTAATATCAGAATGTTTTATTATAAAATAAATTAATTGAATAAACTGAAAATGAATATTTCTATTCACAAAATATCTAAAAGTGTATGTAATTCTTTTTAACATAGCCTATAAATAGGTGTTGTCATATTTTCTATGTTATATGTTATTAGGTAATATTGATTTGTTGATACAATTTTTACACTTTCGTTCTGTGCTGTAACAGAACTGTTCAATAATATTTCTCTATCTAAAAATACAAGTAAACACAAAAAAAAATACAAAAACGCGACAAACACAAGCTCGCAATACAAAATTACCAGTAATTCCGTCAAGAACCCATCAATAAAAACTTGGAATGCACTGACACCGTAACAAGTACACAATAGCACGATTGTCACACAATTAACTGCACTACAAGATCGATAGATCTATAAGAAAGATCTATAGATCCGCGGAACGCGTCGACATGCGCGGGAGTCGATCGAGCTACTGAACACTGAAGGAACTAGAGCGAGAGGGATGGATGGTGATTTGTTTTTGCTGTTTGTGAGTAGGCGACAGATGGTTGCGATAAAAATGCCTACACGAATTAAAACTCATAAAGGTTGTATGTTATTTAGACGCAAGAAAGCTGCCCGCTTTGTTGATTGCAATATTTGCAATGGAGAGCATTGTGGATTTGTAGACATAATGTTTCCTACAATATTCCCCTTGCTCCTAAAATCAATGACATGGTCCCATCTTCGTATGTCTTATAGTATCAGACTTTGCCATACTGACCGTTCTTAATGTGCTATAATTAGTGTGAAATGGTGCATTCATGTTTGAGTTAAGGCGCTGCCCAACGACAGACATCGTAAAACGACCACTTTTTCGTCGCACAGTTAGGCTTACTGCGACATATTACAAGCCCAAAAAAAATACAGTTTATAGTCAAGTGTATGGAAAAAAGACTTATAGAGGTACATAAATATTTCATACTAGCGGCCCGCCCCGGCTTCGCACGGGTATTAAACAAAAATTTCAGAAATTATACACACGAACACGATGGGTTTCACAGTTTTCATACGGATCTTTACTTTTTTTAACAGCATTGGGGTTTTTGACATTGACATTCCAAAACTGACACTGGCCGTAGAGAAAAAGCAAGCACCGTGCGATATACAACCTCTTTTTCTATTCTGACGCGCCATAATAGAAAAAGAGGTTGAATATACAGCCCACAGTTCAATTATTGAATTTTTCATGCGGATCCCTAACTTTTTTGAAAATATTATATAGCCTATGTTCATCACGGAAAATTAAGGATTCTAATGGTGAAAGAATTTTTTAACTCGATCCAGTAGTTTCGGAGCCTATTCAATTCAAACAAACAAACAAACGAAAATACTTTTTCGTCTCGAAATGCTCAATATTTTGAGTGATTGATAACATTTTATAATTTTGTTAAGTACTGTAAGAAAGGTAATTTTATCATCTAGATAAATATGTATAAAGATTTTAATTTACTGGTGTACTTACTTTTAAAATAAATTAAAACCGATAAATAATGTTGACATTGTCGAACAAGAGATTCAACTAAATCAAACGCATCACCATTTTCAACTTTATTTGTCAAGCGCTACGAACTACTAAATAATACTACTAATACCTAAATATTGTCTTTATACAAGGCCTTAAGCTAGTAAAAAAACCACAACGTCGCGTCGCCCCCTGACGTCTATCAACGTAACTTTATATGACGTATATGAACGCTAAAACTTTTAAACGAGGCGAACTAATTCAGTTTAAAACGTTGGATATCCCACAATGACAGCGGGATTCGTTTAAACAAGTTAAAGTTTTAATGACGTGAACTCTGTTATTCGAGGTTAGGTTTCACATTTAATATTTAAACAGAGCTGGAATCATTTATAAGTTTTGGCAGGGATTTATTTTTAGAATATGTTAGTATGAGTCAGGTCCGTAGCAGGTAATTCTCACTATTGTTAACATACGATTCATTGGACCATCATCAGTCTGATACCTAATTTATATAATGTCTACATCAAATGACTAAGTCAGTGAGCGTATTGAATCGATACGGGAGCGAAGCGAGCCGCACTCACCCTGATAAAGTCCCTCGTTAAGGGATGAAACGTTGGTGTTCTTCCAACACAAAATAGGTTCGTAGTTAACCCGCTTACATTCTTTGAAGTCTAATGATTGAGCTATGGTTCAAAAGGGAGGGATAAGATTCATTAGACCATCTGTCTGATACTTCTATACAAATATTACCATCTCTATACTATAAAGAGGTAAAATTTTATTGTTTGTTTGTTTGTTTGAATTGAATAAGCTCCGTAACTACGGACCGATTTGAAAAATTCTTTCACCATTAGAATCTTAAATTTTCCGTGATGAACATAGGCTATAGAGTACTTAAAACAAAATTAAAGTTCCTATTATTCCATTATTCCATATCCGTATTATAAATGAATTTTTTGTTAAATAACAATCATTATCAAATGCCTAAATATAACGAGTTTGAGTTAAAGATTGCAGATTGATTTCTGTAGGTAACTTTTTCCTCTCGTACCATCTGTCCGATACATACCTCATCTATGACAATGTTTACATCAAACGACACGTACTTTATTGAGATGGATCTGCGGTGGATGTAGCTGTCATATGAGATTTTATGTAATCAGGATCAAGCTCGTAATGATACGGTTGATAGGTATTGACTTTGATGCTGTATGTGTGAAAAACATAATCCTCCAAGATTCTGAGTATAGGAAGCATTATTATGGTGATAGGAACGCCATAATACAAATGACGTTCTCTTTTGAATATATTGAATTTGAAATATTTGACGACCTCTGTGGCGCGGTTGCGAAGGTGCGCCTACGACGCAGGAGTTTGCGTATTTGATTCCCGCATCGGGACAAAAGTTTGTACGATCTGCAGATATTTGTTTAGGGTGTTCTGTTCGTTTTCTAATATAATAAAAAAAAAACTATCGATGTACCTACTCAAATATTATTAAGTATATAGTTATCTAGTCGTTCAAAAGAGTTAAACTCGCACTTGACGAATCTAGACGAAGGCAATGTGCCTTCCAGGATTCAGAATGACATTTCAGATGTCTGAAGCCAGCCTTAGGGTATACAATAATGACATCGAATAGCATACATACCTACAAGTTAGTACATTATTGAAGTCGAAGGAATGAATGTCAAATAATTTACGCATTCAATGGCAAAGTAACGCAAGTTTTTTCTATTCGACATTAGACTAGACACCCTAGGTCTAGACTTTACACTATAAATTATTATAAGATACCACGGAACCCTAAACCTTAACCTTTTGCTGAGTTCTCTGTATAGAACTCTGAACTCATGAATCTCTCGTTAAGTAAAAAGTAAGTGTTATCTAAAACTAACCTATTAAAACAACATTATTACGCGGTAACGCCCGATAAACGCAAGGAATTTTTCTGTAGGAAATGTATCTTATGGCCATGAGATAGGGTTCAAAATGATAGTGGGTGGTTACGGGTCTACTGTGAAACTAAATAATTGTTGTTTTTTTTTTGCACTAAAAATTGACTTCTAATATCTGAAACACTGCACTTAGAACACACTGGTTATTTTTCGAGAAAATTGGAAATCCCTAGGCTTGTTTAAGGACATTATTAGACAATCTCGGTTTTTTTTTACGAAAGCGAACTGGAATGTTCAAGTTCATTCATTTAATATGAAGAAATATTCGAAAAACCAATTTACAATAATATAAAGCAAATATATAGTAAGTATACAAAATTGAGAAATGAATCCTTTTTTGAAGTCGGTTGAAAAAATTACTTCAGTTTACTGGTATTATACAAAATTTTGAGCTAAAAATCAACAGTTTTTCCCTATTTCTCAAGGGCTTTTATCATCTCCGGGGATAAACTACAAACTCTAGTTTTATTCGCGGAACGCAGAAAAAAAATCAATACCGCGAAAAAAAATTACAACCACTCAAAACAAATTTGACAGCCAACCAACAATGGTTGCACGAGATTTTTTTTTTTATTCAACCATAAAAACTTACCTTCCTAATATCTTCGCAGAGAGCACTGCATGATTCGTCTTTCGACAAGGCTGTCGATTTTGATATTGATGAAAAAAATTATTTATTTCTCTAAATTGTATAGTATCGAACATTATTATTTAAGAGACCACGCGACACAAACGCTTCGAAATGAATAAAGAAAATAATATAAGTACATCCAGTTATTACTATTTATAATATTTAGCTGATTTAATAGCGAAGGTTTATATAATCAATGTTTTGAATACCCACATGCCATGAAGTGTGCACGTTATCCGCATTTTAATCTATTGTTTTAGACAAAACCATTGTCTTACACGCCATGCTAAGCTATCTGCTGAGTGAAATTTCTTTAATATGGCTCATAAAAAGCTATTTAGTCGAGAAACGCGAGAAAATAATGGCATTCAAATGTTTTCATTAGATTATCCATAATAAATATTTATAAACCTACCTCAAATACAGTATGAACTGTAGGTAACAATTTTTCTTTTAAAAACCTGGCCAAATATTTCCAGATAACGCAAACATTCGTCTCGCGGTAGGAATCAAACCTTCGCCTAAGACAGGCGGACTTAAGCTCGATGACGTCGTCTAACCAATCATGGTAGTAATCATAATCATACTACACTCTCTTCACTCACTTCGTACAAAAGGCTTCCCTTTTGTACGAAATCTGCCCTTTGTACAAATTTATGTGTACTTTATGCAATAATTTTGTTCAACGTTGTTAACGTTCAACTAAATTACAAAAAAATAAAGCCACAGCGATACTGCGATAGATTTAGCGATAATGATTAGTAATTAACGGGTATTTATCGTGTTTCTTCTTCCTCCTTTCTTCTTCTTCTTTTCTCGACGTTTCAACAGGTTTGCACTCTGTCGTGGTCACGAGATGACTGTCATCTCGTGACCACGACAGAGGAAGAAGAAACGCGATAAATACCCGTTAATTACTAATCTAATCATTATGTGTTCAGATCGCGTAAGTTTCAAAAGATTTAGCGATACCAAAAATATAGGTTTCACAGTACACCCCAGGTAAGTAGGTCAACGACACGGCACTGGTGGGATGCAGTTCATGCTGTATCCTCGAATTACATCATAATTGGACCAGCCGCAGCCGGCGCGGATACAAAAACTGAGCAGTGGGAGGCTGCAATCCGTAGTTATCGTATGTTGCAGCAGCGGCTTGATTAGGTATTAGTGACGATTTATTTGTATCTGAAATGTTATTTACTGAATTTTAAATAAATAATTCTGGGCAATCCACACAGCATCATCTAGCCCCAAGTTAAGCAGAGCTTGTGTTATGGGTACTAGATGACTGATATACATATGTACATAATACAATATTATTTAATAGATAGATATTTTTTTACTATACGTAGAAAACAACCAGAACCCCTGAACAAATATCTGCAGATCGTACAAATATTAGTCCCGAGGCGGGAATCGAACCCGCAACCTCCTGCGTCGCAGGCGGACCATCGCCCACAGCGCCACAGTGGTCGTCAATCGTCGAATTAATAGAATTATTTATCTAGGGTTTATGTTTTTTTACTTGTTACCCTCTGAAACTGAGTGGCAATTTTTCTTCTCTGCAGATGTTATATGAATGAAAAAGGATTTTGAATTGAAAATATCATGTTTATTACCACTAAAGTCAATGACGGGGTCTTTTGCTACGAACAAAAAATTGGGTAGAACGATATTAACTGCCAATAAAAACTCGCAGTGACTTCAGGTGTTCCGTGATCATGGCGCATGAAACTGTGCCGAAATTAGAAAACTCAAAACTGACTCAAATTTAATATAATTTATTTCAATTTGTTTTACCCAAGATAATCATCACAGATTAATAGAATTAAGATAATTTATTGTTTTATTCAATTAGCTGTACTTATTAAGTAAATTCGAAAACTTCTACGAAACAACAGGCCAACTCAGAAAAGTTTCCGATTCCTTTTCGTGCAAAACCTACTCTCATATTATTCATTTAAGATAGATAGCATTTGCAATAACGCTCCGGTGACGGACGAATTTCCCATACAAAGTTAATACGAAAATGATTTGTAATTTGAGCATAGTTTCACCATGTAGTGCTATTATTTGTAGATTGTATTAGACTAGTATTTATCTAGGTTCCTACCACAAGCTTTTTTGAAAATAATTGTCTATCTACACACGTCATAATAAGGAAACGTGTTTTATTTGCAAAAAATCGATTTGGTTTTATTTAATTTCAGTAAAGTTTGTTTGAAGAGTTTCAATTTGCATAAAACGTTTAAACAATCGATTACGTGGTGCTTAAAACACAAAATAGGTTCGTAGTTAACCCGCTTACATCCATAATGAATCGAATGCGTATTAGGGATAGTTTAAAATAGGGAATTATAAACTACGATAAGTACCTATTCGTTTTTACGAGGTCGGGTCCGTTCTTTTAAGTACGGGCTCTGGACTCTGCTATGCCGAAATCATCTGGTGAACATACCTGTGAAAGAAAAAAAAAAGTGAGTAATTGAAGAACCAATATCAACAACATCAAGTTAGTTAGTTTGCAACAGTCTGCAGTTATCTCAAATGCTCAATTATAAATACTAGCTCTAAATATTATGATTAGATTTTTCTTTTATTAAGCTTTTATTTTACCCTAGAACAAAATACAAAATCATACATTTTGACGGCCTCTGTGGCGTGGTGGACGAACGTCCGCCTGCGGGAGGTTACGTTTGAGTCAATTTGCAATTTGTGATCTGCAGATATTTGTTTCAGGTGTTCTGCTAATTTTCTATGTTTAATAAAAAATATATTGTATTAAGTATATCAGTCACCTAGTACCCAAAACACAATCCCATTATTTATTTCTTTATTTAATTTATAGGCAAATAAACGCCATCAAAACCCTACAAAAACTATCGTATTTATATTATTATTATATAGTTTGTATACTTTTATCAGCTTTTTCATGCCTCTGTGATTAGTTTTAATTACATATTATATTTGAAAGAGAGATACAAAAATAGAGTTCAGTGACCAAAAAGGGCCACTACGGCACGTGCGTACTAAAAATTTCGCTCTAAATTATTATAGCAGAATTCTATCGTCAAAGGGAAGCAAACCGCCTACGGCGCTGGATGCAAACTGTAAGGACTTTGGCTCTTTCATTTTGGTTTTAAAGGCTTTCGTTGTTGCGAATAAGGTCGTGAATTTTAATAGTCTTCAAAGAGGTTGGTAGCTTTTGTTAAACTTATGCAGGCAACACCAAAACTACCGAACGAATTTCGCTGCAATTTGCACACTACGGTCAGACTAGCACGGGATTGTTCTCTAGGCTAGAATCTATACTAATTTTATAAAGAGGAATGATTTGATTGTTTGTTTGTTTGAATTGTATAGGCTCCGAAACTACATCCTATACTACCTCCGATGATCAAAGGCTACAGAATATTTGCAAAATAAATTTAAAAATATAAATAAAATAAATTTTAAAAGAAATTTAATTAGGGATCTGTATGAAAACTTCAACAAAGTAGTAACTCAACTTGTACCTGGGTGTAATTTTTTTTAATTTAAAAGCCGGTACGGGATTGCTAGTAAACAGGTATGGCATCGCATCGCTATACATTGCGTACATTACTAAAGTTGAAGGAATGGATTTCAAATTTTATTTTATTTAAGCATTTGTTGACAAAGTTTATATGAAAACACAAAGGGTTTTTATTCCAAAAATGCGTGTGAAGCCGCGGGAAGCTATTAGTTCTCTATAAGGCTAGTGTTAACAGCCCTATAAACCCACAATAATAGCGTGTAAACGTGTCATCCGACCGTAAATAAACTGTTTCCTGGGTCTTCGCTATTGCCAATCCCGCGTTACACTGTAAACAATAAACCAGTTTGCACCTGAATCCGTCGAAAGGGTCTGAATTTTACAGTAGGGTTACCATTGCGACAATGGTAACCCAGTGGTAACCCTATAAATGCACAGTCTTAGTTTGTATTTCACGACCTCTGTGGCACGGTGGGCGAAGGTCCTTCTGCGATGCAGGGAGTTCGATTCCCGCCTCGGGACAAATATTTGTACGATCTTCAAATAATTGTTCAGGGTGTTTCTGATCGTTGTTTATCTATAGTAAAAAAGACCTGCTGAATAACTTCAATAATTCTTTTCGCGTAAGTAGTAGGTATAGGTACCCAGCTTAGATGGGTCTATTGTAAAGCCTAGCAAGTTTAACTCAGTTACAGTTTCTAGAGTTCTATTTTTATATTTGTAGTTGATTTTGGAATGCTGATTTTTGATAGGGGTAGAAAGTCATTATTTTAGTCTTTCATCATTATCAGCGTTGATGTTATTCCACTGCTGGCCTACCCTAACAAGCGCCATAGCGCTCTGTCTTCAACTTATCGCATCCAGGTGCCTTCAGTCTTTAACAAAACACAGTTTTATAATTATAACATTTCAAAACGGATCCCAGATACATTTGTATGAAAATTCAAATAAACCACTGCTGAGTTTTATGAATGAGTCATTTACGTCCAACTAGACGCTGAAAGTAGAACGATATGCCTTGCATTTCTAGGACTTTATTCAGATACCGGTCCGTAGTATGAGTTTGCACAGGACGACTACGAACAAAGTTTTTGAGAGCAACTTTAATCTCTATCTCGCTTACACGTACAATAAATAATAAGACACTCAATATTCCCGACAAAAGTGCCCTTGTTTACTTATATTATATATCTCAAATCAAAATGTGTAATTATAATTATATACGAATCCACTGGGATCTCAAATGTTTTTTTTTTTATGTAACTAATCGTAACTCATTATCAATCTTTTGCTGTTATAAATACATTTTTACTCCTACTTCTAACTATTAAACCGCTGGCAAACTACGAAAAATCTTCTCTCTCTACCCGGTACAGACCCTGTAAGGCGCCAATTATAAGCGGTAAGAGACGAAAACTATTTTCGTCGCGCACAACCCATTCTTAGGACTCAGGAATCGTATTATTCGCACAGTTTTACGTAACTCCCAAGTACCTACGTCGACCTATTTACGGGTTGAGGCTCCGCCATTATGAAAGTAGATATGAGGCGGTGAAGTCTCGCATTAAAATTCCACCGCGGTTTTAATTTAATATGCCCTTGACGGCCATAGAGAGAAATGGGGCAATTTGAGAGCTAGTCATGTCTATGGTTTTTAATTTAATATCCACTTGAGGGTTATAGAGTGAAATGGGGCAGTCTGAATGACACCGACTTTTTAGGAGTTTTATTAAAAAAGGTTTAAGCACGTAGTTTCTCTCCTCATCACTCAGTCTACAACGTCCACGACCGAACAGGCTGTGCAGATCGCTGAGTCTTCATTATTGACAGAGATTTTATTGTAAATGTTTAACTATAAACTTACGCGAACTGAACACATTATATCAGTACTATTTTATCGGGCATTTATAGCGTTTATCTGCTTATAGTCATCCTGTGAGCAAGAGTGTGAGAAAAAATGGTGAAAATATTATGCTCAAATTACAAATTTATTGGTATTACCTACGTTTGTATGGAAAATTCATCCATCACCGGAGCCTTAACCAGCTATATTGATCCCTAACTTTTTTGAATCTATTTCTAATAGATTCTAATAACGAATTTTTTTCAAATCAGTCCAGTACTTTCGTAGCCTGTTCAATCCAAATGCACAAACGATCTTTCCCTTTACAATATTAGTACAGATTATCATTGCTAACCGTAGGTTCCCTCCCGTCCCATTCTGATCGCGCGCGGTATACAGTAACTGGGGCATCGCCCGTTCCCCGATGCAGCATAATTTCCGCCAAGCGTGTGCTGGTTCGTTACCCGCTTTATTCTCTACTGTTTACATTTTAATGGTTCAGCTTTGAGTTTCCATGGGTTTTAGATATTTCTATATCCATTATAATAACAAGGTTGTATCGTCTGATAAAAATACATAGAAATGTTATACTGGTCCAGATAATTTTTTGGTAACAAAGATGTTTCAATACCTAACCTACTTATCAATCTCGCATAAATTAATAAAATGTAAAATTTTGTCAAAATAAAATAACGAAAAAGTACCCGAAAATTATTTTTAGTTGCTCGTTAATCATTTTGACTTCTCTGACATATTTTTTAAAACGTTATGCTATGTTCACATGCGCGCGTTCAACTCGACATTCAACGTGCACGTTCACGTTCACGCGCGTGTGAACAGTACGCCCGAGCCCGTAAACGCGCCCGTGAACGTGAATGCCGCGAACCGTGCGAGTGTCGGTTTTTTGGCAAAGTTCAAAGGATGAATGTGCGGGCGCCCGGTCACTGTTCACACGCGCGCGGCGGCGCGCGGCGCGCGGCGCGGGCAGTCAGTCCAGCGTTCCAAAACCTACCGATTTTTCGGTAGATTTACCGATATTGACACTCGTTTACCGAAATACAGATTTGGGACGAATGTCTACCGATTTTTTGATTAATTTGAAGTTTACAATTAAATATGATTTGTGGTAATGGTAACACGGCTCTTTTTTTACAATATGCACTTTTGAACGAATTGTGTGACTGACAATGGGGATTCCCCGGCTGGTCTGTGTTACTCTGTAATAAAAATAGTATATAAAAAGATATAGATTCTATTTGCAAAAGCTTTTTTTTAAAGAAATTAATGAGTTTCAAGATGATCCTGTGATTTTCTGGGCGGATGTGGCACATATAAAAGGTGATGACGGGACACATTTGTTCGGAATGGTAACTTCGTTTGTATATCACATTTTTTCTCTACCCCATCATCAAATATGGAAAGAATTTTTTGGCAGTAAATTTAATAAAAACCGCAACCGCTTGTTTCTTAACTGGCTTCTTTCTTGCAAAGGGTTTCCACTGTAGGCAGGTAGTCATAAAGTAACCTGATAAAATGAGACGGCACGTATGTACCTTACTAGTGTTTTAATTTTGACACTTAGGATGTTGTAATGTTCTAGGATTATTGTTTCTAGTTACAACACTTATCTTACGACGACGGCCCATTCATTTGTAGACTTTGAACTTATTTCCACAATTATTGCTTCAATTTTCAGTTAATTAGTTTAAAGTTATATTGGCTGAATTGTAAAAATGAGAGATAGTAAACAAAAAAAAACAGATCATTAACTACTAAGCAAACATAAGTATAGGAAACAATGATGAATCGCTTCTCTTGCCAATAATCCATGGCACATGGTACGTTTTGTTGTGTGTTATGTGAATTTATGTAATTTTTTTAAATGTTTTCTTCCTTTACGCTGTAATCCGTCGTTTTTAGTAATTTGCAGGATTTTATAGAGGCAAATTAGCGTTATTTGTAAAAAAAATATAAAAACTTGAATATACGGCCCGTTTTTTAAATTTTGACCTAAATACGGCAATTTTTTGGTTAAGATACGGCCACCCTAAATTTTACTTGGAACCAGTGATGCCAGATGCACTGTAATTACAGTAGATCTACTGTATTTTTACGCCATCTACTGTCTACTGTATTACTAAAAAAACAGTGTATGGAGAGCACTGTATTTTTTTACTCACCTAAAATCTATTTATGATGATGATGACATAACGCTATGAACCCTAAAAACGCCCCTTACAAATACACTCCCGCTTTTTTTGTCGCGAATTCTACCAAATTTGTCTATGGTATTTTTCCGGTAGGAGATTCCTCTTCCAGTAGCAATTATTTCATCCGGAAGCGGAATCTCCTCGATAGGACAGGGAGTTCCCCGCCCGTTCACCTGTATTATCCGACCAAATTGAAGTTGAGCACGTGATAATAAGAATCTGATATTTCAAACGTGTCATTGAAATTGCTAAGGTAACTATTGCAGAGTCCATTAGAAAAACATTACGAGTGGGAGTGAGGGGTTTTGTTTGACTGACTTAGTTGAGTTTTATTGTTGTTACCAGAAATTATCATGTCTGCTTTATCCCAACAGACAAAATGCTTAAGGCCTTTGACTCGGGAATTTATAAAACAGGGAGAGGAGTTGGATTAAACGAGAGTGACAGTGAATAATCGAATGTTTAGTTGGTAAGATAATAGAAATAAATAAAAATTGTACGTGAATTCCACTGTAAAAAGCACTGCATTTTTATTTAGACAAACACTGTATTTTTGTTGTAAACACTGTATTTTCAAGGCTCTAACACTGTAATTTTGGTTTCCCTATCTGGCAACACTGCCGCGCAGCCCGCCAGGCAGCCTGCCAGGCAGCCCGCCGGGCTGCACGGCGCGCATGTGAACAGCTTGAATTGTCGCCGGCCCGGGACGGGCTGCATGCCGCGCAGCCCGGCAGGCAGCCCGCCAGGCAGCCCGCCGGGCTGCACGGCGCGCATGTGAACGTACAATTAGATCTTCAGGTGCAGAAATTCAAATAAGATTCCCATCTGATTTAAATTATTTTTAGCTTTTCTCCGATATTTACGTTATATTTTTCACCTAGCTATAATTTACATAATCTATAAAATGCAATTGAAGTAGCCAGTCGCATAAGTTCGCTACTAGATGGCAGCACCTATCCTCTACCTAGCTAAACGCAAAATTATACTGGCTGCGATGCAACGCACACCTGTCATAACAAAGTTTACTATAAACACAGTCAACGCTTATGGATCTTTAGCTTAGAAACATATGAAGATGTGTTTCACTCCTTCAGGTGGACAAAAAATTTAAATGAAGAAATCAAGAACACCTTAATCAAGGTAAAACCTAATGAAGGTATTACTGAATTAATTATTTAAAGCTTAAAACTTTCTGGGCCTTAAAGTACTATTGTAAATCCAAGCGCGTTACCCAGATACTACAAGACAGCGGCGTGGAATCAGACAAAACTGTATTTAGAAAACGTGATGTTGTAGTTGGTTAGGGCAAGGAATCTTCTATGTCATAGAGAATAAGGCGGCCTTATTAAGTATGATATGGATCCAATAAAAAGTAAAGGTAAAGTATGTTTATAGGGTACAACAACATTGGATATTATATAAAAAGTGAGGCTAAGTTGCTACTTGAGTTAGCGCGCGCTCAAATGACAACCTAATTTCATAAATAAGTTACGTAGGTAGTTATAATAAGCAGTTTTTCTGTTATTTCCTTTGAATGTTTGCTCTTTTATTTTGTTATTTAAGTAATTATCAAAAGTTTTTTCCTGATCAGATTTTTCCTTTGTCATTTGTACCTACCTAGCCAACTGGCATGAACATTTTTCATTTTAAAAATTTATGAATAAAAATTGTGCAGGTTACTTTTTATTCAAAAAAACGCGTGCGAAGTTACGGCCAGATGCTAGTATTCCATAAGTAAAAATTCTAACAAACAGCTGGTAATTCAGCTACCCGATACCGTCCACAGATGTCGCCTGTTCCAATGACGTGGAAAACTTGAAGCCTTTCCAATGTTTTTGCTAATGCCTTCTGTTATTATTAACTGAACAATTACACAGGCTGGCACGGGGTATTTTCAACTTCGGTAACGTTTATTTTTAATATTAATATTAAATGGCTTGGCAGTCCACACAGCATCTAGCCACAATCTAGCCCCAAGGTTAGCAGAGCTTGTGTTATGGGTAGGTAGGTTGTAGGTTGAAACAATGTCGCATCGATGCTTTTATTCCAATTGCCCCCTACGGAAACACCCAGAACTATGTTTATAATTGATTAATTTGATGATGTAATGATTTAATTTAATTAATCATTTAAAATAATTTATGTAGTTCTCACATAATTTATAAATATCTATAGAAGTGGCCTGTAAACTGTAAAAGTTATTAATGAACTATGAACAAAGATCTGTAGATCGTAGAAACATTTGTCCGGAGGCGGGCATCAAACCCGCAACCTCCTGAGTCGCAGGTGGATCATCGCCCAATGGGCCGCAAAGGTCGTCAAGAAGCTAGTTTTATTTATTCAACTAAACAAATAAACGAACGAATATTCGGTTCCGTGGAAGCGCTAAAGTGAATGTCCGGTCGGATGACTCTATTTGGTCAAGGACCGTAACTGTATATTGGGAGAGGGTGGTAAGCGGTAGCGAGCAGCGTTTTTAATAAAATTTATACAAAAAAATCGAAATCATTTATTTCAGTTTTTCACCCTAAATTGTTAGTAAACCTACATATTATGTACGATTTTATTAAATAATATTCACTAATTTCTGCAAGTCAGATATGAATTTGTGAATAAGCCGACCATTTAAACTTAAACCATGGGCTAGATGATTTCAGTTTATTTTATTCAAAAATAATGCATTTTACAATGTTTTATTATAATATTCACAGTAAATATTAAAAAACAAACTAAAAAAAATCTGCTGGGTGAATTATACAGCACTAAGTAAAAAATCTTTTTTTTACTTTAACACAGTAACACTATGGTATTAAATTGACAAACCGCTCTGTACCAAGTTATGCTTTGTTTTATCTTCAATGGATAGCAGATTACAGAGAAAATTTAAAAAAGGCTGACACGCAATGAAATTATGAATATTTTTAATATCGATATTCAATCTGTCTTTTGCCCACCACACTACTACTGCACAAAATATTTCGGTATTTATTCGTGTTCCAATACGACAAATTATTGCTTTCATTCATTTTATTTAATAATAATAATGCCAGACATTCCACACAGCATCATCAAGCCCCAAACCAAGCAGAGCTTGTTGTATGTGTTAATGTACCTTTATAGAAAGTTGAAAACTGCAGCTATCGTAACACAGCACTACAGCCACGCCGCCAATATCAAGTCGCGACCGCTCGTCGCTCCTCCCGAACCACAAACCGCTCTCTAACTACTGAGCGTTGAGTGAGCAGCTAAAAAATTGTCCATCCATAACCGCTGAGTATTCTTTTTGCAAGTGACGAGTTGGAAAATTAGCTATTTTGTGTAGTCCGTCTTTTATACACTTTTGTATACAATATAAAGCTGCGTGAGTAAGGCAAGAATAGAAGCAGTTACCAAAGGCTTTGTCAATACTCAATCAAAATTAAAGTGCTTTATTTCCTTTAGACCTTACAGGACTCTTGGACTAATTGGATACTAATACCTATTCACAAAGCCTACAAGAGGCTTTGTGAAGAGGTATACAGACGTTAGAGATGCAATACAGGTTGCAAGAGATATGTTATTGTGATGGGTGGGTGGCTAGATGGACTGAGTAATTTAGCTTTGGGGAAGAGTGCGAACGCCTGCCAAAAACATCTTATCATCATAAACTGATACAAGCGGCGGATTCTGGCTTGCCGAATGCTAGTTAGGTTCTTTAAAACGTCAGCGGGTTTCCTCGTTAATACGCCATTAGGCTTCCACCCCCCGAGTCTATTTAAGATGCATCACATGCGAATCTCAGCTAATGAAGGCTGACAAGAGGTGTGAATCTGGTTCTCTTGGAATGCCACTAGCCAAGTGGAGACGAGAACCAGGAACTTCCCCAGAAGCACTCGGTACCCGTGGTGTAGCTACTGATTAACAGCTCGCCACAAGCTGCCCTGCGGGCAAAAAAAGTGCCTTGCGGGCACACAAAGTCCCTTGCGGGTAAAGATTAAGATTGGGTCTACGATTGCGCAGAGAAAATATCAAAGGTCGCTTAGGTCAACCTGGATGAAACTGGCGCAGGACCCTGGATTGGCACCAGAGTTTGGAGGCCTGTTGGGTGAAATCGGTTCGCAGATCATGCTAATAAGAGTGTCTGCCACGTATTGTAAGGGTTTGCCATAATTGCCGCACTCGTCGGTGATTGTCTTGTAACATCTGGCAATAGCCCAAGTAGAGTTTCGCACGTAAGTGTTGGCTAGCCCCGTGCTGTGTTGCACCAACTTAATTTAACCGACCAAAAGTCCGGCAACGCTGTCATGGTCATATACGGGCAACACTATAGTCCATTCAAAAAAAACTTACAAACTGAGGCAGATTTCAATTCTCTTTCATCGTTTTATAAAGCCGAATTTCTAGCTATTAAGCTAATACGAGCTAAGTCTTTAGTTCTAGACTCCGAAAAGTTAGTGTTCATAACAATTAATAATAAGCTGGTTTCAAGAAAGAATTAGGTCACGCGATAAAATACCGTGGAAAATATATTTCAACCTAAAAACTATGTCTCATACTTTTAGTGTTGATTTGAAATTGACCTAATAACCCGTTTAGGTGATTAAATTAATTAATTATAAAGCATATTGTTGATACATTGTCGTTTATTTTGTAGGATGGTTGTTCATATTTAGCCAATTGTTTTTGACGTTTACAGGAACTATGACGAGTTTTACTTAAATTTATACATTTCTGTTATAAGCCCGTAGTGCACCGTAGTGTGGTACCCCGTTGCGCGAGGCGTCATTGAGGTAGCCCTCATGTTATTGGTATTGTCGATTTGCGCGTATCCTGGTATCATCATCATCATCAGCCCATGTTAATACACTTGTGTAAAAAAAGCCTCCCCTAATGAGCGTCATAGCGCCCTGGTATTGACTGACTGATATTGATATGGTATTGATATGGATCAGTTGAGTCACTTTTTGATTCTTTGCAACAGTCTGCAGTTAGCTGAATTGTTTAAATTGCAACATAGGCTATATAAAATATAAAAAAGATTTGGGATCCGTATGAAAACTTCAATAATGTAAGCAAACGAGTACCTACGTGTATAATGTGTAAAATTCATTGTGAAAATGTTGTTCAATATTTATGCGAAGCCAGGGCGGAGTATACACAGTGCTGTTATATATATTATTTGTGGGAAACCACAAATAATATATATAACAGCACTCAAAACCAATCCCCACAAACCGCTCTGAACTAGTTTCTTCAAAAGCACAATAAATCAAATCCAGCCCTTTCCTTCACAAATGGACGTTCACTCAGTCCCCCGTCACTCGCAGACAAAGGCATCGTGACCAGCGATCGAGCTTCTTGTCGGAATGTCATGCTTTCTTTTCCTATTGTAGAGTTTACGTAAAATTTTACTTAGAGCTACAAAATAGCCGAATAGAAGTCAAATATATTTACATCGTCAGAATATAAAGAGAAAAATAGATGATAACATTATAAGATTCATCTTATTTATAATAACTAGCGGTCCGCCTCGGCTTCGCACGGGTATTTATATTTAACAATAAATTCAATTTTCATGCGAAACCATAATTTTTTGAAAATACTATATAGCCTATGTTCATCACGGAAAATTTCATTCGGAGCCTATTAATTATTTATATTATCCTATTCCAAACAAACAATCAAATCTTTCCTCTTTATAATATTAGTATAGATGGTTCATTTTCTTTCGTTAATTTAAGAAAGATTGAAAACATAGTACCTATTGCCAGAATATATTTGCTAACCCATTCCATTCCACCTATATGAATAATTTTTTTTCGTCTTTTTTTGTCAATCGATCAGGTACATGTACAATGTACATACGGTATTGTATACCTGCACCTGATGTACCTGCTGTTTCTATTATCTTTCTACATAAAAATAAATAAGAGTGGAAGAAATTAATAAGAAACCATTGAATAAACTAACCTAACATACGACTATCCCATGAGCGTTGGTGTAAGTAGTAACCTCCCTAAATTAGGGTTCCGTTTCGTTCAAGGTGAAGGGGTTCGATTGAAGGGCCGACCAAGGTTAAGTGGGCAGGTGGCGCTGGCGGTGGCCAAAAGGGCAATGTCACCTGGTCGGGTGGTCGCTTGCACTCAAGCAATTACGGGTAAAAACGGGGGAGCTTACTACCGTTTTTGGGCGTTTTGGATGAGAGCTTGTGGTGAAGAATTTTAGGATCCCGTTTGTCCAACCATATTAACAAAGAAAATTATAGTTTAATAACCACCCGATTAGAAAAAGTATTCACAATCAATTGTATCAATTTTCTTTCTTAGTATGGTTGGACTTACGGCATCCTAAATTTCTTCACCACAAAAGCTCTCATCCAAAACGCCCAAAGAAATTGCTTCAAAGCAATTGAGCTAGCTGCAGATTGTTGCAAACAGGCCGGAAGACCATCTTTGGTTGCTAACATTGGCTGGTAAGCTTGGGCAGAGGAGCATTTTGTGGCATTTTAGATTACATTTTATAAGCATTATGGGGAATAACCCCCTCAAGTGATAAATAATGCCATCTATGGCGCTCATTAGGGGAGGCATAGTTTCAGTTTCAGTTTATTTATTAATCCATAGGAACACAGTAGGAACACTTGGTCATGTCAAATTTACAAAATTAAAAAAAAAACCTACATGGAATAGGCTTCTGAATTAAAGTAAGGCATATGTCCAGCAGTGGGCTATTATAGGCTGATATTGCTGTTCCTTACCCTACAGTTAGTGTAATGATCGAGATTCTATACTATTTTAAGATATGAATTTATTATTACGCGATTCCACGAATTACGATATGAGCAAGTTGAATAAATGAAACCGGAATCTGGGGCCCTATTCGGCTAAGTACAGTGCGCGTCAGAATGAAGTATCCCCCGTTGTCTACAAAATATTTTCGACTACTTCTAATTCCCTTGCAAATGTCACAAATTGTCACATGCAAAAATTTATCACGCCGCCGCTCAGGATCGAACCGCCCTCCCATAATATAATACTCAGTCTGAAATTCCCAACAATAACAACTATTGTGTCCCACATACATTGAGATAGGGGGGGTACTTATATGTGACGCGGACTGTAGCTACATGTTTTGCTACACCTTGTATAAAGATGATTAAAAAAAGCAAAGAGATTACAAACCAGCTATTCGTATGATTTAATAGCTAATAACATGAATTTTCTCGAGAACTCGATTTTTTCATTATTTTCGCGGTCCATAAAATTGTCTCGGTTCATAAAACTTATAACTGGTGTTAATTATCACGAGCTCTAGTTTTTCGAGATAGAAGTCTAGATTAAGACTTGAACGGATAATCATGAAAGGCGAGGAGCAGTGAGTTTATATACTTGTTTTGAGACGGATTCTAGCTGTTCCTGCCTATAGCTTCAACAGCCCACGACATGCCCAATTGCTTATCCCCTTGGCACAGAAAATGTTAAAATTTACTTCGTTATAGATTTTTATATGATTAGCAATTTTCCAGGAAAAGTAAAATTTAATAAATAAACTGGGAAAAAAAAATCACAATTTTTCCTTTTTCTTTGATTTACGATGTTTTGGCAAACATACTTTTTACAATATTAACTTAGTTAAACGTGTTACAATAACATTAATAATTAAATTTGATATCATAACATAAAATGTAAAAGCAAACAAACGTGTCATATATACGGAACCCTTTGTCAAGGACAGATTACTCTGCCTTTAATCACGTCTCAATGAGTCATTTATTGAGTAAACTCAGGAATAGGTATTGCTTTAATTAGAAATTGTTGTATTTTTATTAAAAGATCATACCAGTTGGGGGAATTATAGTTGTTGAATCTAGGTTTTGTTGAAAGTTTAGAAACCTACAAAATAATAAAAAACACTCAAAAGTAATAAAAGTCAAAAAACATTCACACACATTAGGAACACTAGGATGTCGTCTATGTTGTGTTTTTTTATTATTAAAAATTCTGGATAGAAAATACTTTATTATACCATACAAAAATAGAAAACATTACAAACAGACTGTTTAGTGTAAAGGAAGTATAAAGGGCGTCCTTATCGCTATGAGCGATCTCTCCCAGGCAACCTTATTATGTTGATTAGGTTAACTTCTTTCAACAAAACATAGAATCAACACTGTTCGTTATAGAAATAAAATAGAACCTAAATGAGATTTGTTGCTACAATTACAGACTTTTCGACGACTTCCGAGGTGCAGTGGGCGAAGCACCGTCTGCGACGCAGGAGGTTCGATATCCGCCTCGGGACAAATGTTTATACGTTATATAGTCTGCTCTGGGTATTCTAACGATAAAATTCTTTGGTTCTGAAGCGTCATTATCGTAAAATTCACAAATTTTCTTTTCTCGAAAACTCAACAAACTTTTATTTAAATAAAGACAAAAATCAGATATAACAGGGTAGATAATCACAGCTTGAAAGTATTATCGTTATAATCACACATTATTAACTCTTTTTAATGTGATTTAAAAATTTTAAGCGTTTGCCACTTCTGTTTTGTTTATCTATATCGATGGTTTTACTTGTTCAAGATATTAATATACATACTCGAGGCACGAATCGAACCAAAAGGTTTAGGTACTTTTTACGCTGCCTAGCAGAACGCACGAGTCGGCACTTACTTGGTTGTTTACTCCAAAAGACGACACACGAATTGAACCTAATCCAAATACTTTATGCTTTATTATCCACCTTTGGTCCATCTGCTGTCTACCTAAACAGCAAACTTCAGGCCATGTTATATTTTATTCCACTGTTGCCCACATAATATAAATCAGACAAATATTTTCAAGAAAAATGCTGATGACGAATTTTCCTAAGCTCTGATGACGAATCATTACCTTGATGACGTGAAGCAGCGACATTTCTCTACGTGACTCATGATTAAGTACGATGTTCTTATTTAGCGCTACATTTAGATGAGACATCGACGATAATCACTTCACACGGGTTTTTAACAAAAACAATCAAAAAAATATAATATTTATATACATTATGTGTGTAA
The DNA here is from genome assembly GCA_963931895.1 of Eupithecia pulchellata. Classification (NCBI taxonomy): domain Eukaryota; kingdom Metazoa; phylum Arthropoda; class Insecta; order Lepidoptera; family Geometridae; genus Eupithecia; species Eupithecia pulchellata. Next base: position 1,710,785 of record OZ007546.1, on the reverse strand, counting down.
TAAAATAAACCTCAATGTGTGACACATTGAGTTACATTATTGAAGTATTCATACGGACGCCTAATTTTTTTAAAATATTCTATAGCCCATGTTCATTAGGCATAATGTAGAATGAGATAATATTTAAATCGGTCCAATAGTTTAGGAGCCTCAATTTAAACAAACAAACAATCAAATATTTCCTCTAATCCGTAATATAATAAATTACTCAGAAAAGATAACTGAAACTGACGAACAGCGTCAGATATTTATATAAAATTTTGCACGTTCCAAGAAAAAATAAAAAAAAATAATATATTGTGTCAATCTAACCGTACTTTTATAATGGCCAACAAAATCAATCGAGGGTAACCGTGTGCAGGACATATTATAGTAGTTAGGTATATAGACCGAAACGATCGGGGAGAGGTCAGGCGCAAGACCAACGGCTTAACGTTTTACGGGGGTGTAACACCGCTAACTTCCTGACGACCGGCTATGGTTTTTTCATGCTAGAAAACATTTAGCCCGAACCGAGGTCCGAGAGCCCGGGACCCCATTATCAGGCCTATTCCCAGAGGCCCAAGATTCTATTGTTTCGTATTTCTGAACAGGTCCATGAAAAATATTTCTAAAATTTTAACTATCCATACGTTCCTAATAGTGGTACCAAGGTACATCGTGCGAACACTAACCCAACGAGGCAGTTCAGCAGCTAAACTTTAATGTCATTTAAATATTTATGTTTAATTTTAATGTTATTAGGTGTAATTTTAATATAATAAGTCAAATTGAATTTTTTTATGGACTAAGTCAGCATAAACAAACTTTTTTATTTAAATTTTATTTATTAACAGCATAGAAAACTTTATTCAAATAACTCTACAAGTTTGTTTTGCTAAGCCGGCCAATGAACTACTAAAATCAATGCAAACAATTAGATGCGCGTACGCAGCTCATTGGCTCGTTCATGACATTTGCATCACGTTCTAACACAGGAAGCCCGGATATGGCATTACGATTGTCACAGCTTTGGCACGAGATCGTTTGTAAGCAATATGCTTAACATCGTAGGAATCGGAGAATAATCTTTGGTTGCAGAAATTTTCTACAAGATTCCTTAAATCTATGGTACGAGTATATTTTATAGTAGTGTAGGACGCCCTCCAGCCAGGTGGGATGACGATCTGCGAAAGACTGCTGGCAGATGCTGGATGCGACAAGCCGAAGACGGGGCGCTATGGCGCTCATTAGGGGAGGCCTATGTCCAGCAGTAGACTAACATAGGCTGATGATGATGATGATGATATTTTATAGCGAGTCCTCTGGTACTGTTTTCTACGCATTAGACTTTTTTTAAAACCATTTGAAATTTATATTTTTTATTTGTATAGTAGTTATTACAGATAAGGATAAGTAATAAATTATATATATTCACAAAACATTTTTATTTCAGCATTTTTTTTTTACCAGATCACATGCTACATTGCTGGCGCTGTGGCACTAAAGAATTGTTGTCACTTTTCTGTTTTTTTAGGCAAATTTACGTAAATAAATACAAAATTCTGATTTACACACTAAATAAAACAAAAGATGTGACAATTGGCGGTCATACTGCTCAAGAGCGATCTCTACCAAACAATTTAAATTAAAAAAATCTTTTCAGATACAACATTTTTAATTGCACACTAAATACAACAAAATTTAAATAACTTAGATGTGACAGTTGCCGGTTATATTGCTCAAGAGCGATATCTACCAGACCATTTTCTTGCAAAAAACTTTTCAATTCAATATCGCTATGAATTTTCATTGCATTTCAATATTCTCGTAAATCCCAGTGGAATCTCTAACAAACTGCGTCCTGCGAGAATACATCAGCAGCACTGCGGCGATGCCTCTCGACACGAGCTGATGTGCTCGGAAAAGCATCTTTAATTCTAGCACCTTAACTGGGCCACGCCGGAGCATATTACCAGATACTTTAAACTATCGCTGATTCGGTTATTAACTTATTATTGATTGTAAAATGTGATTGCTTTGAAATAAGCAAAAATTACTTACTACAAATTCTAAGATTTTTGTTATGTGCCTCGGACGTTTTCGAATGATATTGATATGGATCAGTTGAGTCTACAGTTATCTCAATTGTAAATAGTTCTAATTTGGTACAGTTATTTAATTGTAAATTTATTTAAGGTTGACCTTTACAAACTCTAGTAGTTTGACGAATTTGTAATGAAGAAACGTCATAGTCATACATCATGCATCGTTATTACTAAATTCAGATTTAAATTACTTCATTTAGGAATTTAGGCTTTTAAAACAAGCACTAAGAAAAGTATTTTTTACTGTCTATTATCGCTTATAGATACGAAATAAGCACTAAGAATAGTTTTTTCTTTTTTTTACTGTCTATTATCGCTTATAGATACGCTTTAAGGTTTTACTTAATGATTCATTTTTGCCTGCTAGAAGTGATTCTACCAAACTTACTACTTAGGTAGAAAGTAGTAAGTTTGGTAGAATCACTTCTAATATCCCTCTCAATAACGTTATCCAATGTTTGTAAAAATTTTTTTACTTACTGATTCATTTTTGCCTGCTAGAAGTGATTCTACCAAACTTACTACTTAGGTAGACTTAGGTAGAAAGTAGTAAGTTTGGTAGAATCACTTCTAGCAGGCAAAAATGAATCAGTAAGTAAAAAAATTTTTACAAACATTGGATAACGTTATTGAAGTTTTCATAAAAATCTCTAACTTTTGAATATATTCGATAGCCTATGTATGTTCTTCAGAGATAATGTAAGTTTCTAAAATATAATGAAAAAAAAAACAAATCGGTCCAGTGGATTCAGAGCCTATACAATTCAAACAAACAAACAATTTAATCCTTTTAATACGAGTATACTAAATTTAATGTAGGTATAGAAAATCAAATAATAAAGGGTTACAGATATTCCCTTCAGTTATGTCCACTAGAAGAATTGACCTATCCTATCTACCTACGCCCTCTACGTATCTATAATCAACCATTAACTATGCCAAACAGGACGTCCGTATGACGGCATGCATTCCAGTTGTTACCTAGCTATTGTTCTATGTTACATAAACGTTTATAATCAGACGGTACGGTACAATAAATATCAGAATGACATGGATTGTTACTGGCTAAAGAGAAAGAAAATGACGACCACTGTGGCGCGGTGTGCGAAGGTCCGCCTGCGACGCAGGATGTTACGGGTTCAATTCCCGCCTCGAGACAAATATTTGTACGATCTTTAGATATTTGTTCAGGGTGATCTGGTCGTTTTCTATGTATAGTAAAAAATGTTTATTTATGTAATCATATTGTATTATGTATATCAGTCATCTAGTACACACAAGCACAACACAAGCTCTGCTTAGCTTGGTCCTAGATGATGCTGTTTGGTTTTTCCGGCATTATTTATTTATTATTATTTATAAATAGCATTGTACTATTTGGGCGAGTGCACTGTTGATGGTATGGCTATTCTATACTATACTATAGGCATCGAGTACGTATCCAGTGAGTTGAAATGTCAGATATGATTGTTAAGAAAATATTCTGCCAAAAAGTACACAGAATAATAAAAAGTGTCAACTGTTGTCATTGGCTGAAGCAATGTCATTTGATAAAAAGGGATGGGGTAAAACTGATTCTTATATCGATGTTTTGGCGAGTTTCATATTTACTATTAATGATTTTTAATAAAATAATGATCATTTGTTTATGTTTTAAAATTTAATAATGCTACTTTGTTTAATTTAATTAATATTTCACTAATAATAATAATGAGTACAGTAGTATTATTGTATATGGTGTTATTATAAAATGTATTTTCTTGAGAATTTCGAGAAACGACGGTGTCTTACTTCGTCGGAATCCAGTTTTATCGTCTTGTAGGCTTTACCAAATATCTTTCAATATTATGTTGTGTTGGAAATCTTCGAAAAAATGTTATCTGATGTAATAATAGTTCCTCAAAGTACAATAAAATTCTTACGGGACCATTCTACACACAACAATCAAAATAACCTAGATACAAAAAAGTATTTCAAAAAAGTACCTAATATATAAGTTTACAAATAGCTAGCAATAAACCTACTCAATCGTTCAAATATCACAAGCTAAAACATTACATCTTAATCGGTATTGTGTGATACCATGCTTGAGCAGAAATATCGATATCGATAGCCTAAACCAGCAAGTTCCTTCTCTAAATAAGTAAGTGCTATATCACAGACGGGTGGTAGAGATGCGTGGTTTTTGTATGGCGCCTCTACGGGATATGTACTCGATGACTATAGGCTATGCAGCTCTAGGGCAAACGCACCAAGCGACCGCAAAATTCAAATAGCAGGAATCAAGAACAATCTCGGATTTGAATAATTTTGTTTCTTTAGGCTACCAAAATAATTACTATTTTCACAAAATAGGAATAAAATGTAATTTTGTCTGTCCACAAGTGGAAAAAATAAAAACCACTGGAATCTAAAATGCATAAGCCAGAAGGAAAATGTCGAAGACAACAATATTCTTCGTAATTATTATCGTATGTTGGCATGCAACAAAATTAGCTTTTAAATCGCACTCGATTTGCACGATTGAAGTAAAAACGTGCTTATTGCGGTCAGAAGATTTTGGAGGAAATCAAACGCGTGTCCGGAACAACTTCATTACACTACTATCCAAAATCTTTACTAATAATAATAAATTTGAAAGTGTCTGTTTGTTTGTCGGCCGTTGCACCCCTGTTTTTTCGTGGGAGAACTGTTTCACGTAGTCCCATTAGTATGTGCGATTTGAAAATGTTTGTCTGTATAAATTACTGGCGGTCCGTCCGGCTTCGCTGGTATTAACAAAAATTGCATTTATCATGCGGATCCCTAACTTTTTTGAAAATATTCTATACCCTTTCTTTATTCATCAGGCAAAATTTAGGATTCTAATGGTGAAAGAATTTTTCAAACCGGTCCTGTAGTTTCGGAGCCTATTCAATTCAAACAAAGAATCAAATCTTTCCTCTTTATAATAATTAGTATAGATTGTATGACTCTGCGGATACAGATTTTATTGTAATTTGTAAAGTTCGTCAGTATCCTGAGTCAAAGGTAGTGAGAGGTGAGTCAAAGGTAACCAGGCAAATAAGTAAGAGAAGCCGCAGACTAAAACTAGTGACATAACACCGCATAAGACAATGTCTGCACGAACAGATAACACAAGTCCCAGCAATTGCATTGCAAATTACCTTCCATTGCAGAACCCAGTTGGCTTATGTAATTTAATTTACCGCAATAAAAGTTTTGAAACTACTATGGTTATAAACAATGTCATTTATGACGGAATATTTACGGACCAATACGGCGCCTTCAAATTAGCCGCAAATTGTCGCGCGTAGGCAGCGCGCCTGCAGCGCTGCGGCCGCGCTGCTGTAGCTTGGTTCGAGAATCATAGTGTTGTATATTTAGTTTCACGATGGATTCTGACGAAGAAACACTGCTTTTAGTGTTACTATTAAAAAGATAAGGGATTTTGGACAAAAAACACACACGCACCGTCACTAGTCGATCGATGAACTGATGCGCGGCCGCAGCGCGGCAGTCGCGCGTTTTTACTTTATATGGATTAAGACAGCAGCGCGGCCGCAGCGCTGCAGCCGCGCTGCCTCCGCGCGACAATTTGCGGCTAATTTGAAGGCGCCCACTTTTTATTTTACACAATTTGAACTCAACCTAAATAATAGTTCTTTCCGTTCTTCAGTTCTCTTGAAACTGACATTGGCAGAATTGTATCAATCCAGATGCGGAGCCAAAAATATTAAGAAGAAAAGAGAGTTTTCCAATATTTCGGCACAGTATCAACCGGGCCGCGTTCAGATACCGTCATGGTAATCGTCAGTGTTGTTACGTGATCGAGTTGCGTTTAATAAAGAAAACGATGGTAGTGGCACCATTCGTACTTCGTAGCAGAGATAAAGAAGGAGTGTAGATCGGTATGTCTGTCAATATATAAATAATGCTAGATAATCTAGACAGAATTAATCAGAGCTTGTGTTATGGGTACTAGATGACTATGAATACAATATATTAAATAGATAGATATGATAAAAACGAACTCGTAGAGACTTCAGTTCCGTTATCAATCACACTGATCACAGAAACAGCAAAAGCATGAAACTGTGCCAATATATTTGGAAAACTTACTCCAATCATAGTAAATATCACGTCATAATCATAAATGACTTTTTACCACAGTCACGAGCTTGTTCCAGCATAAGGTACGTGATAGATAGGTTCTGACTTTGAGATATGCTCGCCTTCCTGAGATATGATCTCACAAGAGCTGGTGCTGGAGCTACTTTTTATGCTCAAGAGACGAGAGCCACGGGAAACTGAAAAATAGTGGCAGATTTCGCAACTTATAAAAACTTAATGATCGAAGGCGTTTTTCCTAAACTACCTATATTTTTTACATACCGCGAGGCGAAAAGTACTATGTAGCTCGTGACTCAATACTACACATTCCTGGCCTGCGACGCAGACATACATCTTGAAGAAATCTTAATGTCTCCAATTAATAAATAGTATTATTTGAATTATTTAAATTCTTCAATATCTCTTAATATCTCCTATCTACCCAATAGATTTCATACGGATCCCTAACGGTTTTGATAATATTCTTTAGCCATCAATTTATGTCCATCTGTATCGTACATTTTACCTGATGTACGATACAAATGTATTGATACTAAATAGTGAAATGATTTTTCTAATTGGCCCATTAGTTTCGGAGCCTATTAAATATAAACAATCAAATGTATCCCTCTCTATAGTACTATTTAGTATAGATATACAAGTTTGATTCGAATAAACGTAGGTACTGCCTGAACGGTCTAATCGTTCACATACGACAAATTAACATAATGCATCGAGCATGTAACAAAAAAGTTTGAATAAGCCCTGACGCGTAAGTGAGGGTGTTTCCACATTGTCTGGCATTCTAATTATACTAATGTTTAATGATTATTTCTCCATAGCTTTATTCGATAGGCTTAGAATAACGAAACTTCGATAGGTATCAAAACTATGTCAATTAAAATTTATAGAGTAGTAGAAAAATGTTTTAACCTAAGATCAAAATCAACCGATAGGTAGATGATAGATGCGAAAACACGCGTTAAACAAAAAATCAGGATATCTATTCAGTTACCTAGAATAACAATGACCCTTGCGCAAAACATGGCCTAAGTAGGTATCAAAGCCACGTCCGATATTTTGTTTAACTGTCGAGTCAGATTGTCTAGGCATAACGAATATGGATAGTCAAATACCGGCCACAGAAGAGGCCAGAAAGAAAACAGGATTGAGGAGTCTTATAAAGTTATCAAACCCAACAAGGTATCGATAAAACCCGTCGACACCTTTAGAAAAGCTGAAACAAAGCTGTCAATTGCTTAAAAGTCCTGCTCCTGTACTTCAAGGAGCTGGCCTGGTTAGGGCCTGGTTAGGCAGGGGGGATAATGCACAATACACTACGCGAGATATCAGTGCAGATCTCGGTTCCCCCACTTAGAATTAGTATTAAAATTAGAATTAATCGATTCGAAATTCGATTCGGAGTTCATTCTAAATAATGTAAATATACAAATCGCCTTCGGATAGTCGAATACGCCTATCCTTACAATCAAACAAATCGGACGTGTATCACCAGCTAACTAAACAGCAACATATGCAGCGGTTTTTAGAACATAATGCTTATGCAATGTGTTAATTGTCCCAATTCAGTCTTGTCGGTGGAAATAACTGGTAATTTACTAGCATTTGTCATTTTCGGTGTTCTATTTATAGGCAAAATAAAAAATATCTACACTTGTTGTACCAGTGAACTTCACTGATTATGATTACCTACCACAGTTCGAAGTTCACTAGTAAGATTTCAATTTAGATTCTAATAATAATTTTTAAAAACAGTCCAGGCGTTTGATCTTATATAATCCAAACAATCAATCAAATCTTTTTTGTTTATATTTATGTAATTTCATTATTTTATATTTATTTTATATTAGTATAGAATAAGATGACGTAAACTCTAGCGATGCATTGAGCCATAACCAGTCACCGATGATGATGTGCCATAAAAATGTAAACTACTATTATTGCAACACTGGTGTTTGCCATTTATTAATTCTGTACTTGACCTATAAATAATGCAGTTACCACACAACATCGAAACATGCTTCTCTTGAGATACAGCAGGTCTTAAAGTAGTAAATGTACACAAAAATTATAGAAAGGTAAAGTTTGTAAGTTTTTTTCAATAAGGTAATCTATGGAACTAATGTTCTGACTCTAAAAATTATAAAATCAATAAGCTACATTATTGTATAACTAATATCATTCATTATCATTAGTTTACGCTAGGTTTTAATTGGGTAGCATGTGATTATAGTTTATTAATAAAAATAATGATATTTATGGTACATAGTCGTAAGTCCTAAATTAGGTTCTAGACATTAGAGTTTTCAATTTTATGTTTAATTATTTTTTTAATTTTATGGTCTAAAAACATACTTAATTGGCACTAGTTAGCAACAGGCACAGCGGCAGTGAGGAAAGCTGCCAAACAAAGCTTTTTATGAATAAAAGCCATAACATTATCATCATCAATGTATACATCATAATATTTCTTGATGTTGTCGCCTGAAACAATTCTATCGGATTCAGATTCAGATTCAATAACTTTATTTCTTTAGGCCTACAAAATAAGCACTTAGACAAGTCAAATTTCAAACAGTTAATTATTATAACAAAAAAGAAATAAGTTGTTATTGATTTCTCTTCACTTCCATTTTTAGTCCACTAGTGGAAGAAGTGAATATCCTTTGTTTATGTAGCTGAACAAGCAAAAACTCTTAAATACTTTTCATGTACTTATTTTATTGATTGTTTATTATGATCCGTGACATCACCAAATGGCTCTGTCAGAAGATGGACATTAGTTGTAACATGTTATAACTAACTCATGCTGAGATAGAGACAGTTTTGTGACTCAATGCAAAAACTAGTAGCTTTGTGTTTTTATTTTTTAATCTGTCTGTCTTGTTTTTGTAGATTTAGTTGCAAATAAAATATTCTTATTCATCATTAGCCCATACTAGACCCCAGATGGTGAGAGACTTTTATAATGAGATCCAATTCTATAGCTATAGCTGAAAGGTTTTTAACAAAACAATCAAAACTGATTTTGAACATGTCCGAAGAAAACATATTTAGAGGTTGTCAAATTATTTAGATATTTAATTATACTGAATTAAATTGCAATAAATGCAATTAGGGGAGGCCTATGTCCAGCAGTGGACTAAAATAGGCTGGTGATGATGATGATGATGAAATGCAATCGGAAAATCAAGTTCAAGTTAAAAGTTTGTACAATAACAACAAAGGTTTCAAAAACCAAATACCTACTATGAAATAATTTATAGTACCAATCAATAATCATTAGGCAAGAAGTATAATAAGACACCAAGAATCATGTAAGGTCTAAAGGAAATAAAGCACTTTGATTAAAATTTTTGATATAAGGTATTTATAATTATCTGCTGTTATTAATGTTGGTATTTATTGTTATTATGTACATAATCAGGATCATTTGATAAGAAACCTGTCATGTATATCATACTGATGATAACATAATGGAGCATAATACTCTTGGAATGAAAATAATAAAAATAATTTCTTAGAGTTGAGGGAGTGTTGTGGGTATTAGTCATTTACATTAATAGAATTTACACCCTTGTAGGGGGTCCCTGGCCACCCTATTTCGACGAAACACAACGCATGTGGTGTGAGCCATCCCCATTGGATCATATATGCCCTACTTTTACGTAATTAGCTTTGAAATTGTACGAAATAAAATTGTTTTCGTAATTGAAACAATGATATGAACGCAAATGTTTCAAATTCGAAGTTTGAAAATCTTCGTGTGGGTCTATTGGGGGCTTGTTTCGTTTTTAATATATATTAGTATAGAAAGATAATTGCAATGTGTATGTGGTTATACTACTTGTAATCACATTTTCATTCATAAATCGTAAATGTTTCGAATAAGTATAATCGATGAACACACGCACAGTCTGTTTACGTTCTTGTATCAGAAAAAAGAACGCGCTGAGCAAGAAAAAACTGAACTCAGCAGAGCAGTAAATTATCCATGTACGTAAATAGATCAACGCGTGCATGATCAGAGTAATTATTTATTTGTTTTGCTTACTAAAGCTCGGTGGAGCGATGAACTTGTACGTACCTCATTTTGAAGCTTCCTTTGTTGAGATAAATCCTTGAACTTATTTACACAGCACCTATTACATGTTCACTTAAAAACCCACATTTATTCTGCACACATGCATTTTTAAGTTACAATTTAGCGTACACGTCTGGAATAGTCCGGTCGGTAGCCATTTTCGGTGAAAAAAAAACACAATTCACGTCCCGATTCCCGATTTCAGAAAGTTGCGAGGGAGATGACGCTAGCGCGGCGGCGTAACGACGAATGGTAGGTAAAGTGAAGTGGATCATTGCACACTGGTCATGCTGTTTTGAAAATAATCACTGCCGTTCACCTTTAAACTAATCTAAAAATTTATCGCACCTATAATTATTTTGAAAATAAATAACACCCTCGGCCTCCACAGATGCCTCCACCCGCGCACGACTTCGCGATTTTTGACAGCTCAAACTTACTACAGCCGAAGTGAGTGCGATTCTCGCTCGTTCACAGCGCAGTTTTTTCGTCCTTTTTCTATTCGTCCTGTCTGTCGTCAGTCTGTCAAGCACTAACTGCTTCGTAATTGGTCGAACTGTAATCCTGGAGCACATAGCCAATCAGCACTTAGAACCTATGTTCTGAAAAAGTGGTTAGCAGCGCCATCTTGTATGAATTCAAGATATTAATTGACATGAGTCATTTTGACGGCAGCACTTTCTGTGAAGAGTAGTGATGGGCAAATTATCTAGACTAGAAAATCGAGCACAAATTATCTCGAGTTCTAAGTTTCCATAGCTATCAATTTATCCCCAGTATTTTTAAATGTTTTATTTATGTAAGTAGTAGTATTTAATCTCGCCCCTGAAATTTAATTTGATTGTTTTTTGAAGTTACACTTCTTTTGACAACCTCTGTGGCGCGGTGGGCGAAGGTCTGCCTGTGACGCAGGAGATTGCGGGTTCGATTCTCGCCTCGGGACAAATGTTTTTAAATTGATAGCTGAATGAGGCTGATGTTGGTGACTGATTGTGATTAGATAGATAAAAAATAATTTAATGAAAAAGTTAATGATAACTTAGCCTTTATTTTATTAAATTAAATGATATTCACCTATTATCAAATTAGATCAAAGTAGCCCCAAAAATATTTGAAAAAAGTACAACGACAACGGTAAGTCTCAATTTTTATTATTTTTTGTTCCTATTTGGTTTGTCTATCAATATTAGGTGAAAAAACAGGTGGTATCAAAGTAACCCCAAATGCATTATAAATTTGATCACGCAGTTTTAATTTTTTTTTTGAGAAAAATTTAAAGATTTTTTTTTCTTATTTTTATAATAGTGTGTCCATCATTCTACAATTTTTTATAAATTTTTACGATTGAAAATAAAGATGTAGCATACATTTTCATCATGGGCGTAGGGAGGTACGGGCAGGGGGGGCGGCTGCCAATTTCACAATTTCTCAACCATTTTCAAAGGCCGCAAACACAACAACATATGAGGGCGCATTCCGCTCACTGTTATATTTTTTTATGCTACCACGTGACCATCCAAATAACGAACAATTTTTTTGTACCTATATCAACCATTTTTTGTCTTTTCACCTTGCTTAAAAACATTAAAATTACCACCGCAAACCCACTAAAACTTTCGAGGTTCGCCTATCATAATCTTTTGTCACACTCTTGCTTGATTCTTGATTGTATTTTACAGAACATCCTAAATGTCTCAAAAAAATTGCGGCTCGCTCCGCTCACCGTTCATTCTATAGCCTTTTTGTCATATTGACCAGCCTCTCGAAAATATGACAAATATTTGGCGGCTCGCTTCGCTCGCCATTCATTCCGTAGTAAGAGTTTTTTATCTTTTGAAACCAAATTGTTCTTAGCTTTCTTTTCTTGACTATGATTTTTTTTATATACCTATTGTGGTATACCACACCTATCTCCAAAACTACCACCGCAGTTTTTTAAATATTCGGAGCTAGCGGTCATGTCACACTCTTGCGTACTTATTTAAAAAAATACTTTAATAAAATATACAAGAATATTAATCATCATCTTCATCAGCCTACAATAGTCCACTGCTGGACCTCTAGGCCTCCCCAAATGAGCGCCATAGATGGCATTATTCATCATTTGGGGGTTATTGCCCATAATCCCCACGCTGGGCATGCGGGTTGGGGATCGCAGTACGGTGGAGTTGTTCTGCAGAGGGCGCTGCTGCCCACCCCCCGGTGTGTTTCCCTTAGTCGCCTCTTACGACACCCACGGGAAGAGTTGGGGCGGTGCAATTCTATGCCAGCACCACACGGTATAAGAATATTAATAACGTACTTATTTTCAACCAGAACCCAGACTACGATATCTTTGCAGATGAATGGAAGAGTTTAATGTTGGTATGCCTGAGGTTTTGCGAGCGTGATGAATAAAAGAATGCTTGATTGATTGATGTTGTTAGTTATAAGTCACTGTAATACTTTTAAGAATATCTTATTTTATAGTTCCATATAATTTATTTTTCTAATTTTTATAAAATTATTTTATTTGTACCTAGGTAAATGTTGTTTGTTATATTTTGATTTATTTTATATTTTAACTTTTCGAATACCTAATTATAATAATGTGTTTAAATCATAAGTAACTAGTGTAATTACTACCCCCACTTCATTTATATTTACACAAGGAGGCAAAGACCAGCATGTATAGGGCTAGCGCTACGGGGAGACGAAACTGGCTCTCCCAGAGATTGAGGTCTCTACATGACTCAATCCTGGAATCCCCTATTTTGAGCATGACAACGGACGTCATGCTTCCACGCCATGTGTTTGAAAAGCACTTTAAAGTGGAACTACCTACCAGAGAAGACTGGTCGAATAGCCGGCTACTCTGGAAGGACGGGTGCCTGAATTGGTACACGGATGGTTCCAAAATGGGACTGGATGTAGGCTGCGGAATTTATGGAGAGCGACCCAAATTCGCTGGTAGCATAAACCTGGGTACATACGCCTCCATTTTCCAAGCAGAAGTGTTCGCCATTCTCGAATGCGCAGACATAAAACTCTTCTAGCACTGGACTCGTCGATCATCACGTCAAGGCTAGTTGAGGACTGCATGTCACGCCTGAATGCTCTGGGTTCGAAAAACCGAGTTGTCTTAAGATGGGTACCGGGTCACGCGGGTATCAACGGCAATGAGAATGCCGACGAGCTCGCACGGTCCGGGGCCATGGGGACTCGGTTCGGCCCTGAGCCGTTCTGTGGCATACCAAAGAGCCTGGCTCAAAGAACCCTACTGAACGTTTGCTACGAGGAGTCAACCAAACTCTGGAAAAATTCCTCGGGCATGGATCACTCTAAGTTTCTGGTAAAAGCCTTCGATAAATGGTACACCAACCAAATCCTAGCGCTAAACAGAAACAACCTTCGCATCATGACAAGAGCCCTAACTGGACATTGTCGCCTTAACAAGCACATGTTCAATCAAACTGGGGCTAAGCGATACAAAATCCTGCAGATTTTGTGAGGAGGCGGAAGAATCGCCCCTCCATCTGCTAGGAGAATGTGGAGCATTGATGCATAAACGTAGCATCATTCTGGGCAAGCACCTGCTAAACCCAGATGAACTACGTGACATCACCCCGAAGAAAATCCTTCAGTTCTTAGTAGCTGCAAGGGTAAGTGGCGAACTATAACGCCGCATCTTCGGCGGTGAACCTACGAAGTGGCGATCACAATAGGCCTATCAATGGCCGCAGCGATACTATAGCCACCAAGAGTAAATAAAAAAATAAAAAAAATAACTAGTGTAATTGGTTTTGTAAATCGTGTTAGTTACTAAACTTAATTAATAAATAAATAAAATTAATAAATTAAAAAACATCGAAAAATCTCAAAAAATTCGCCACTTGCTCCGCTCGCCGTTAATCATGGTTGTTATATTTATATCGGTTTTTATTGGAAAGTGCTTAGTTGTAAACCACTCCGTGTACTATCATTACTATGGACCACTGTGTGTCGTGATAAACATGGCTGAGAAAATGATGACTGAAAATCCTTTAAACGGCCTATGTATATGCTCAGCGTACACCGAAGCATGGTACTTACAAACAAATAAGAACAACATTGAATCAGAGTTGCTAAAATGGTTTTGTGGAGAACCTCGAAGACTACTATTTTGTAAAATAACGTGACGTAATAGTTAAACTATTGTTGTTTTTTATATTCTAAACGTAGCCTACCTATCCCATTTCTCGTGCTTCGGTTTTTTTCGGCTGCCCCCCCTGAACAGAATCCTGGCTACGCCCTTGATTTTCATTTCAAAATTAATCAATGTCACCTCGTTTCATGGTATCTAATAATAATGCACGCGCCTGAACCACTGAAATGGAATTGTAAACAAAATAAGATACTATTTTCATCATGCAGCCTGCGTTGCGTTGCCCTAAGCCTTGCTTAAAGTTCTCCTTTTCGTATTTATTTTACTCGTTGAATCTATAAAAAATAATTGTTCTTTCATCTTTCTAGTAGTTAGCGAAGGTTTGTAATGTGCACTAAGACATTTCAGTTTTCTATTTACCACATTTTATCACATTTTTTTACCATAATCTTCTTTTCTATTAATGGATGGAAAACTCTGTACCAATAATATTGGATGTATGTAGGCCTATACATCTTACATGTTTTTTGTTCTAATTCAGCACGATTTGCGTATCCTCGTAATGAATCCAAACCAGTCACTAAATAAATTAAATGTCAATTTCCTTATCTACTTTCTATTGAGACTATTGTATAGTGTCACCGTTACCACACAATAATTAAGATTGGTGCGATTAAAATCGAGTTCCGATGTCTATCGATACGAAGCACTGGCATCATCACTATTATTTGCGTTTTTGTTTTGACACTTTGACAAAACAAAACTGACAGTTGCATTTCATTTCACTCACTCAGCAGCTTTTTTGTAAAAATTGTTTCAGCCTGTTTTCATTTTGCTAAATAATTCCATTTTCGAAAATACAAAATAATGGTGGGCGCAATGCCTGTAAACCTAATACCAAAATTTTATAACGGTGCCATGGACAGCCATAATGGGGTCGATGATAATGAGATCCAAGTGAATATCGGTAGCCGTATCAAGTGTGGGGAAGATTTTGGTACTGTGAGGTATATCGGGGAGGTTTCTGGGTACAAGGGGATGTGGTACGGTGTAGAATGGGACGAGGAAGCTAGGGGGAAACATGACGGTTCCGTGGATGATATCCAGTACTTCAAAACGTCACGGCCTGGTGCAGGGTCGTTCGTGCGACCTAACAAGATCTCTCCGATGAAGTCTTGTGCTGATGCTATAAGGCGGTACTACGGAGACCGAGAGGTATGTTTTCTATGTTTACATCTATAAAAACTAACTCTTGTAATGATAATCTTGTTTTGTTCTACTTCAGTGATATTGGTCATCGTTACACCCACATTCCTGTACAATGACTGTATATGTGGGGGTATTGTTTTTGTTCTCTATATGGTTATTGCTTTATACAAAAATAGTTTCTTTATGTTTGTAAATTAAGAACTCTGCTGTAAAATTAATGGTATGTAGCTTGGTTTGTTCACTATAAATCTGTGGTAGCAAGTGAATAAACTCCTGCAGTATTCCCAATAGAAAAGAATGGAATATCTATTTCCACAAACTTATAAAATATTGTTTAAGCACCTACTAAATAATAACTTAGTTTAAATAACATTGCTAAATGAACATGAGGGTACTCAATCAGACAGAGCCTTTACTTTCCGCGCTAGTTTACAACTGTGTTACTGCAAAGTAATGATTCTCATCCTATAAATATGGGTCATATTTGCATGCGAGGACTGCTAAGTTGGTCTATTGTTTAAGATGGTGAGGGATATCAAGTTTGGTTGTATACTGCAGTACACAACAACAGAATCCACTATAGTTAATATTATTCTAATTAAAATATTAGTATGTATTACATACCAATAATTTTATATACATGGTTGCTGGATTATCATGAAACTGTAATGTATAAATAAAGAGTGATAAGTAAACATTTTGTACTTAAAATGTTTTCCAGGATGAGACGGTGGCTGCCCATCGCAAAACTGTGATCAATGAGTGGAAGAGAGAGATGGGGGCTCCGTTCATTGAGATGGTGGGCTTTGAGAAGATCCGCCAGAAACAGTAAGGCTATTAACTTATCTTTAGCATCCATCAGCCAAGACTGCCACTACCAGGAAATGAAATGATTTATTAAACAAAGACATCATGTTAACAGACATAAGTAAAACCTAGTAAGACAATGTGATTCATTTCTTGTCAAATATTTAAAATCAAATGGTAAAATGTAAATATACCTACCTACATAAATTGGTTCTTGAGCATAATTGTAAGTCACAGTAACTAGTAAAGTTTTTTTATAAACTAGGTGTACGAATGGTCATTTATTATTATCTATGGCTATAGCCATTGTTTAAAAATTCTTTAATATTATAAATAGTTTTTTCCAGTAGAAGAGCCTTTATTAAAGTATGATTGATTGTTTTCCATCAATCTAATGTAAAGTGGCAATTTGTTAAATAGTTTGGAGCATAAAATAGTTAGGATTTTTTTTGGAAATAGTGGTAATACCCTGAAAGAATTATCATCATACATCACCAGCCTATAATAGTCCACTGCTAGACATAGGCCTCCCCTAATGAGCGCCATAGATGGCATCATTATTTGGGGGTTATTGCCCATAATCCCCACGCTGGGCATGCGGGTTGGGGATCGCAGTTCGTTGGAGTTGTTCTGCAGAGGGCGCTGCTGCCCGCCCCCCGGTGTGTTGCCCTTAGTCGCCTCTTACGACACCCACGGGAAGAGTTGGGGTGGTGCAATTCTATGCCGGCGGCGCCACACAGCAAAGCCCTGAAAGAATGCTACATAGTAAAATGACAACAGAACCCTTCTTTGCGGAGACATATTATTTGTAATTTGAGCATATTTTCACCATGATCTGGTATTATTTGTATTAAAATTCTATTAACTAGTTCCTACCACAATTTTTTTTCTCTACTGAAATGAAATAAAACCAAATTGGATGTTTTCATAGGCACATTGTCTTATTATTTGTGTAGAGAGGTAAGTATTTCCAAAAAAGCTTGAGGCAGCAACCTGGATAAATACTATAGTAAAAATAATAGCAGACAGATCATGGTGAAAATATGCTCAAATTACAAATATGGTCTAGAAATTTATTTCTCAAAAGAATATACCTATACCAAATATGCATATACCATATAAAATGAGTCGCGTCTGGACTGTCCCGTTCAATATAAATGGATGACTTTATTATATTATTTACAAGCTAAAGGAATAAAGTTATTGAATCTGAATCTATGGGAAATTCATTCTCCTAAGAAGAACTTACAAGAATTATATTTCTCCTAAATTGGGCGCTGGTGACGAATGAATTTCACATAGATTCAGATTCAATAACTTTGTTTCTTCTTCAAGAACTTTATTTCTGCTCTTAAATGTATGTAACCCAGATGTAACCTAAGTAGATTATTCAATTTCACCTCAATTCCAGAAAGTTCGACCGCCTCCAAGAGATCTGCGTCCACGACCAGAGCGTGGCTCGCTCTGGTCAGGTCGCGGCGCTGTGCCCGGGCGCGCGGCGTTTGGACCTCTCCGCTAACTTGTTCTCTGGCTGGAGGGAGATCATCGATCTGTCTGCGCAGCTGCCTCAGTTGGAGGAGCTGAATGTTAGGTAAGAGACCACAGAATAACTATACAAATAAATAAATAATGCTGGACAATCCACACAGCATCATCTAGCCCCAAGCTAAGCAGAGCTTGTGTTATGGGGACTAGATGACTGATATATATAATACAACATTAGTAAATAGATAGATATTTACATAGAAAACAACCAGAACCCCTGAACAAATATCTGCAGATCGTACAAATATTTGTCCCGAGGCGGGAATCGAACCCGCAACCTCCTGCGTTGCAGGCGGACCTTCGCCCACCGAGCCACAGTGGTCGTCCCACACGTATACATACAGGGCGTCCCACAGCCTTTTAATTCTCTATGTTACTTTTCTTGACGACCTCTGTGGCGCGGTGGGTGAAGGTCCGCCTGCGACGCAGGAGGTTGTGGGTGTCGCCCCGGGAAAAATATTCGTTTTCTATGTTTAATAAAAAATATTTATCTGTGTAATAATATTATTATGTATTCAGTCATCTAGTACCCATAACACAAGCTCTGCTTAGCTTGGGGATAGATGATGGATGATATGGATTGTACGGATATTTATTTATTTATTTATGAAGCCTTTCGATCGGTATGATAAAGCTACAGGGTAATTATTTTTCTAGTGTAGCTTGGTCGATTCCCGGTTCAAGTATGTAACTATTTAAAAATCTATGAATGCAGTTAAAATTTATTGTTTTTTAAATTAAAATAATGTCTTCTTTCAGTAAAATGTTCCATTTACAATATTTAAGGTACTTTCTGTATATTTATATTATAGCTGTCTAGTACTATAGTCGCCCGTGTCGTGGACGCCCTGTATAGTACTATACTAACGTACAGCGGATCGCAGCGGATACGCACTCCGCGGAAATCTTCAATTAAAAAGCTACTCTGCCACCTTACAATACAATGCAGTTCAGCTCGCACTGCGCTGTGAACCCGCCCATTTGCTGACCTGTTCTAACATTAACAACTTATTCAGTGGGGCTTGACATAAAAAAGCTAGCGTTGTCGAAATGCGATTTGTATTTCGACAACCCTAGCTTTTTTATGTCAAGCCCCACTGATGAATAAGTTGTAAATGTTAGAATAGGTATTGATATATTATAGAGGTATATCAATACCTATTCTAACATTTATAATATCATATATATAGATTTGTATTTCGACGAGTTCAGTATGTCGAGAGTGTGAGAATTAATAATACTCTACTTTTCCAGCAAGAATCGCATGGCCATCGACCTCCCCGAACAAACTCTCGCCCAAATGTCTGTCCACTTCAGAAACCTTGAAAAACTCAACATCTCCTTTTGCAACTACCAATGGCAGGACCTGCTAACGCTATCTCACCTCTGGCCCAACGTAATAGAGCTCATAGCTGCTTACAACAAGATTGTTACTCTATCCATACCTGGTACATTGAATAACCTGTCGATTCTAAGACTGGATGGGAATCCAATATCATCGTGGTATGAGGTGTTGAAAATTGGCAGGTTGAGATTAAAAGTGTTGAGTTTGAACGACTGCCTGATTGAAGAGATCCGGTTTGGGGAGAAGGTGGAATTTGAAGATCTGGAGGTGCTGTTCTTAAATCGGAATCAGGTTCATGATGTGAGTAATTGTTGAAGTTTTTATTCTGAAATAAATACTATATACATGGTTATAGGTAGATGATCAGTAACCTAAAAGAAAGGGGTTGCGGTAATGAGACGTTTTGGCAAAAGATATCAAACTAAAGTTGTTCCTCTTGACCTACCCGAGTCGACTTTAAAAGGTTATCGCAACATCATTTAGCTCCCAAGTTAAGCAGATTTAGTGTTATGGGTACTAGACGACTGTTATACTTATTAAAATATATTAAACTAGCGGTCCGTCCCGTCTTTGCACGGGTATTTAACTAAAATTGAATTTTTCACGCGGATCCCTAAGTTTTTGATAATTTTCTATAGCCTATGTTCATCAGGGAAAATATTAGGTATAAATATACCTATGTATTTTTTATTATTAATATTTTGTTTTCTGTATTTCAGTGGCGATCCCTAAGCGAGCTCGGCAAGCTGAGAAGTCTGAAGAAGCTGTATTTCCTGAAGAATCCAATCCAAAGCACCGAAGACTACGACACCGGCGCACAGATGATCATAGCACATATTGGCACACTTACGGTATGATTAATAAATAATGCTGGACAATCCACACAGCATCACCTAGCCACAAGCTAAGCAGAGCTTGTGTTATGGGTGCTAGATGACTGATATATTTAACACAATATATTATATAAAAAATGTTAAGAAAATATATAAAAATAAATATTACATAGACAGAATTATTGAAGTCTAGGGGCCTTTTATGGTTTGTGAGTATTGGTTTACGTTTTGAAATTGAAAATGAAATTGCGTGTGCAATGCTGTGTAGATTGTTCAGAAATATTCATTTAATTAATGAATATGTTACAGGAATTGAACGGCTCACATATAACTCCAGAACTCCGTCGCGGCGCAGAATACGATTACATGAAGCGGTTCGGAGCGGAATGGAAGCTATCCAGAGACAATCCAGAACTGGCCAGAGCTTTCCAGGCAGAGCATGGGCGGTTCCAGATTCTGATTGACAGTAAGTACAGTGAGGAATTTGGAATTTCACCACCCCCACTCTTCCCGTGGGTGTCGTAAGAGGCGACTAAGAGACGCACCGTGGGGCGGGCAGCAGTGCCCTCTGGAGAGCAACTCCATCGAAATGTGATCCTCAACCCGCTTGTCCAGCGTGGGGATTATGGGCAATTACCCACAGATGATAAATAACGACACCTATGGCGCACATTAGGAGTGGCCTAGAGGTCCAGCAGTGGACTATTATAGGCTGATGATGAAGATTGTGACTCTAATCATTCTTCTCTATTAAATTTATTTATTTATTTAACACACAAAACACATGACAATGTGTGTGTTTAAATAAAAATAAGTGCACTATCGCATTAGGTGTGCCTATAATGATAGCTGTACAATATTTTCAATAAATAAGTTCTAAACTGAGACCTCTTTTCAGAATACGGCATACCAGAAGACAGTCTCCTCGTCAAGCAGCCCAAAACAACGACCCTCACCTCTCAACTCCTAGAATTAACCATCACAGACGAAAACGGAAAATCTTTTAAGAAGAAATTCCCATCCACAATGGCCGTACAAAAACTCCTCACACTCTCTCAAAGACTCTTCACCAAATTCGGACACCATGGAAAACCTACATTACACCTATTGGATGAAAATATGAAAGGCACAGAAGTACCTTTAAATAATAATATGAAAGAACTAACTTATTATTCCGTTAAAAATGGCGACACAATTCTTGTGCGGTTCAGATAATTTTTTTTTCCAAGTTCTCCTTGCCGCATTTTTAGTTTACAGAGCTTGTAAATATAAATTGTACCTGTATTTATTGCGATTCTTAATAAATCCGGTTATCTATTTTATTCGTTTCCGGTTTTTATTTATATAACTATCATTATTCACTGGCTATTTACACACAGGCTATTTACAGAAAAACTTGATTTGCGAATAGCCAGTTCATCATCATCATCACCAGCCTATAACAGTCCACTATAGGCCTCCCCTAATAATGATACGCCATAGATGGCATTATTCATCATTTGGGGGTTATTGCCCGTAATCCCCACGCTGGACATGCGGGTTGGGGATCGCAGTTCGGTGGAGTTGTTCTGCAGAGGGCGCTGCTGCCCGCCCTCCGGTGTGAGTCCCTTAGTCGCCTCTTACGACACCCACGGGAAGAGTTGGGGTGGTGAAATTCTATGCCGGCACCACACGGCAAATAGCCAGTTATGTGTGTATTAATAAATAATGCTGGACAATCCACACAGCATCATCTAGCCTCAAGTTAAGCAGAGCTTTATGAATACTAGATGATATCTACATCCACCCCTAATGAGCGCCATAGCGCCCTGTCTTCGGCTTGTCGCATCCAGCATCTGCCAGCAGTCTTTCGCAGATCGTCATGAGTCATCCCACCTGGCAGGAGGGCGTTTTACACTACGTTTAGCGAGTCGCGGTGAGAGACATATATATAATACTATTACTAGATATTTTTTTATAATAAAACTAGTAAACGAAAGAGAATAACAGCATTTATCAATATAAGTTACAGTGAAGTCAAGACATGTATTTTATTCTTAAATAAGATAAACATGAGACTAGGCAATATAGCTATACCTAAAGGCTTTCGCCTGTTCATTTTTGAAAAAAAAAATGTAAAAAAAGAAAAGGGCTGATTACTGTAACCAAAAGTTCTAGGTTATGGCGATTGATGAACAGCATCTATCATGGCACGTTATTAGAGTGGAACGAAAGAACTCGTGGTTTTAAATAGCTATCTAATTCATTATGAATGTAAGCGAGTTAACTACGAACCTATTTTATGTTATAACTAGCGGCCCGCCCCGGCTTCGCACGGGTATTAAACAAAAATTTCAGAAATTATACCCACAAACGATGGGTTTTACAGTTTTCATACGGATCTTTACTTTTTTTAACAGCATTGGGGTTTTTGACATTGACTCGACATTCCAAAACTGACACTGGCCGTAGAGAAAAAGCAAGCACCGTGCGCTATACAACCTCTTTTTCTATTCTGACGCGCCATAATAGAAAAAGAGGTTGAATATACAGCCCACGGTTCAATTATTGAATTTTTCATGCGGATCCCTAACTTTTTTGAAAATATTATATAGCCTATGTTCATCACGGAAAATTAAGGATTCTAATGGTGAAAGAATTTTTTAACTCGGTTCAGTAGTTTCGGAGCCTATTCAATTCAAACAAACAAACAAACAAACAATCAAATCTTTCCTCTTTATAATATTAGTATAGAAAACACCAACCATAACGAATTCGTCAAACTACGATAGTTTTTATAGTAAAATAGCTATCTAATTTACTAAATAATATTCATTGAGGTATCATCTATTGACTTGAACGTTGTAATTCAAACAAATCTTCAAGTTCATACCATTGTACTGGTAAACAATCTGTGACCTCAAACACTACAGCTGTTATATTGTTTTCTTGAAGAACAATGTGTGATGTTAAACACCTATTGCGGTTATGTACGTTATGTATGTTAAGTTATATTATTTATTTATCTATAAACAAGTACTTGCATCCATTCCTTTCAGTGGAGTAAGTAGGGTAGAGTGGTAGCCTATGAACCAGTGGTACGCTAAGAACCACTCTCATAGCAACCGAACGCGACGTTGGCAGTTCGTGCAACTGTCGCTGTTCGAACCGCCTTCCCGCGCCGCTACCCTGTACGCATTCACTGGCGATCTGTCGCCGCGAGTGCACGAGCGAGGAGCGTTTATCAACTGCGAGCATCGAAAACGGCGAAAAACAAGTAAGTTTACTTTTTTCATTACAATTTTTTTACAAGTCCCATTTTAATATGAGTTCTTTTATTAAAGTTAGAATGTTCTTGAGCATATTTGAGATATAAATTTGCATTAAAAATCTTCTTCTACTGGTTGTAGTTTCACTTTAAATTTATAAAGGGTGGGGTGGTACCCAGTAAACCATTGTCGAGGAGTATCCTATGAACCATGGCTCACTGGGTACCATAGTGTGGTTCATAGCGTACACCTACCCAGATCTTTATAAAGTAACTATTTACAGCAAATTTCTTATTTTTGAACTATTTTAGAATGGGAAGAAATAAAGTAGCAAGCAGAGAGAAAAGAAAAAAGGGTGCCCATACTCCTGAAGAAATAAGGAAAGGCATTGAACTCCATTTGAAAGGAGTTAGCATTCGTAAGGCTGCTTAAGAGTTAAAGCTCCCATATCCAACACTCAGAAGATTGAAAGAAAGAATTGAAGATTATTTGGAATAATATTAGCCTAATAATAGAGCAGAATTACAGCTGCCATTATAAAGACTGTTATTGAATTTTTTTGTTGATTTTGTAAAACTTGTAGGTATTTACAAATTATTTGTTTTTTTAGAATACCTAAAGGTTAATTTGTTAGCCACCTTACAGGTATAGTTCCTATTATTTTGATTAATATTAGCCTAATAATAAGGCAGAGTTAGAGCTGCCATTATAAAGACTGTTCTTGATAACTTTTTGTTGATTTTGTAAGACTATTTGCATGTTATTCTTTTTTGTAGAATACCTAAAGGTTAATTTGCTTAAGTACCTTAGATAGGTACAGGTAAAGTTATGATTATTTGGAATAATATTAGCCTAATAATAAGGCATTATTAGAGCTACTATATTCTTGGTTGACTCGTTTTTGATGAAAATTTTGATCTCTATTTTTCTAAATAAAAACTTACCTACAAGTTAAGTTTTTTATTACTATGTTAGATAATATGTGCAAGGCATTCTTTATCATATAAATTAAGGTTGATTTACCTTACTAACTCACTAAGATAATCATTATAAATAGGAAGTATAATTTTGGTGAACACTACAAAAATGAAACTTATCAGCTGTCGCTTATCAGCTATCTCAAAATATACAAAATATTTAATTTAAAGATATGATGCAGTTCTAAGAAGTGCAATTAAAATGATTACTAAAAAATATATTTTTTTATTTCCCCTTGTAAAAACATATCTGAGGTATAAACCATACAGTGGTTCATCAGGTACCACTAGGTTAATCGAGTACCACCCCCGATGTTCAATGCGTACCACTGCTGGTACACAGTGAACCAATTTAATTTTTTTTTTGTAAGTCCAATAGTAACATAGTTATCAAATAAACAGCTATAGTGACAATGCAAAAGTGAAGCTACTGAATTAACGTAGGTTTTGTGCTAAAATAATATGTCAGGGTTGCTTCCGATTTGATTCTACAGTCCTTCAAACTTTTGGTGGTTCAATGGCTACCACTCTACCCTACCTTAAATTCTAGTCTATGAAAATAGAATGTCATTATTACTTAAATTGAATCTCTTTTGTTAAGATACAATAAAGAGATAAGTACCTAAGTATCATGTAAACTTTAAATTAAACATAAGTACTAAATACAATGAGCAAACTAAAAAAAATATTTTTTCCATAGATTGCTTTTTGAAAATTTGCTTTTATGAGGAGAAACGAACGAACGAAATGTACGAACGAACTCTACCTATGCTGATTTTAATCCGGTCAGCTATGAACTCATGAAAGGTAGCTAAATAGTTCGGGTTTTTAGTAAATTCTTACTCTTAAATATCAATATATCATAAAAAAAACACGCAGAATCGAACCCGCAACCTTCACAGTTGTGTTAATACTCCGTTACTTAATGCGTAGGTAGCTTCACGGTATTATAAAATGCCAGTTGTTTTAATTTTTCACGGTATTACCCAGGTATTACCTACACAAATGCCAGCTATTTCAATGGTTCAATATTGTACGGAAATTTAACGACCATTTGTTTTATTTGCATGGTGAGTAGGTAATCCATTTCACCAAGGCCAGTCTACCATAAGCTAATTTGTGATTGACAGCATATTTACCGGTTTCTTTAATGATAGAGAGAATACTAATAACGTCATTTTATTTCAACTCATTCAACAAAAACGAAAGAAGTATGAACTCCCCTTCGGTTATGGTTATGAATGACACAGACTATTTTTTGTACTGAGTCACAAAACGGTCTCTGTCTTAGGTATGAGTAAGATAATCGAAAACATATTAGGTACAACCAACGCTGGTATTCAGAGGGACCCGTTTGGTGACGTTACGTTTTATTTGTCCATCATTTTTTTTAGTTTTTGTAAGGTTTCTGTAGGCACCTTCTTACATGTCATGTATTTTCATTTTCTTTTTAAGGTATCATAAAATTTTATCTACATCCTATGCAAGGGCGTCGCCAGCCCACGGCCCAGGGGGGGGCAAGCCGTAGCCAGAAAAAAATACTAATCGGCGGGAGGGGGGGGATGTTAGAACTTATGATAACATGGGCTGATGATTATGTACGCTAACTTTATCCAAGTAATTTTCAAGGCAAAGTGTTTAAAATTTTCCTATTTGCCTGGTCTGGAAAAGATATGATCTACAACTGGCATTCAACACTGCAAGTGAATGAGCCAGCACGACAACTATTGCATTCGGGTCATTAGGTACCTAGTGCAAAAAAAATTATAACAGACTGCAATGAGCGCCGATATTTTGTAGTGTGCGGCCGCTGGAAATAGTCGAAACTGAAGTCTATACAATAAACGGCGAGCGGAGCGAGCCGCGATTTTTTTTAGAGACTTATTCGGATGTACCTATGCTAAAAATTTTGAAAAGAAGTTATTTGTAGGTACTAACTGTCACTACTTCTAGTGATAGTGAATTTATGTGGGATTTATCGGCAAAGCAAGACAATAGCAGGACTTTCGTTGGTTTGCAGTTGGTAAGGTACATTTTTTTGACCTCTAGGGGGGGGGCAGCTGCCCCCTCTGCCCCCCCCTGGCGACGCCCTTGATCCTATGTACCTAAATGTTAAGCATGCCTGTTAGAAGTACCTAGCTACCTACACATTCTATACCTATGTAGGTACTAAGAACCTTTTTAATTTTGTTCATTGTTAATGCTTTATTATGTGTATTGTTGGTATTGACATATATATAAATAACCACAAATAATAACGATGAGTGCTGCCCGTAGCGTTCGTGCCGTTATAGTCGACCCTCAACTCATCCCGTGGGTGTCCTAAGAGCTGACCTTTTCAGTTCTACTCCTGGGGGTAGGTCGAAGGACCTACTGAAATGAATATCAACAGAATATAATGATGATGACGGTTATTGTTATAATCATCATTAACATTTTTTTACGGACGTATTTACGCAAACGGCTACGTTAATAACCATAAAGCTAAGCTAAGGGACCAATATCTGTGACGTTACCAGACCGTCTGCGTAATCGAGAATAAAAACTATTCAGTTCAATATCCAACCTCCATAAAACACCACGTAGGTAGAAACAAATCAATTTACCACTGGCCAGATTCCTAATGGCAACCGTTGTGTCAACAATAAACTTTTGTTTACAAATGGCGTGACAAATCGAAATTTTGTCATGAAAAAGTGATAATTTGATTCCAAAAATAAAAATAAAAAGATATAGTGATGGGGAACTGCTTGGGCAGTGTTTTTAGGCGCCGTAAATTGCGTAGACACATAGTGCTAATACTAATCGGTTTAGACAACGCGGGAAAAACGAAAACTGTGAACAATTTAGCCGGTGAAAAAGACGATAAGGTTTTGCCCACAGTTGGGTTTAAAGCAGTGAATCTAGTGCACAAGGACACGCCTGTAACGATATACGATTTGGGCGGAGGCCCGCATTTTCGGCAGATTTGGTCGCAGTATTATAGTGAAGTGCATGGGGTGATTTTCGTGTTGGATTCCAGTGATTTTTCGCGACTGGATGAGTGCAGAGCTGTTTTAGAAGATGTGATAGCACACGATAAAATATCTGGTGAGTAATCAGTACTTGGTACCTAAATAATTTTAAAATGTTTTTATAAATAAATTCTGTGTTTTGCGTTCATTGTCATGGTAACGTGTTACTAGTGTGGGGAGGGTCGTAGAAAGTATGGTCTATCGAGTTTAATGTCGATAATCGGTTTACTTCCTAGACGATTATACATTTTTTCAAGTTTTAAAACCACGCAACGGATTTCAATGTGGTTTTTTTAATAGAATGATTCAAGAGGAAGGTTTTAGTATCAGCATTACACGCGTGCGAAGCCAGAGCGGGCCGCTAGTAAAGTATAACTACTTATCACCAATCCGTCTGCAGAGCGTGGTGATTAAAGCAAAACCCATTTGTTTTGCGAAGGCACATTCCCCCTTGCAACACAGGCCAATGTGCCGCGGGGTCGTCATACTCAAACTATAATAATAATATTAATTATCAAATGCTTTATTAATATAATAAAGCCTGTACCAACAAAATAAGCAAGGTTAAAAGGCCTAGTAGGTATAGTACACAATAGCGTAGGTAGGTGCCTACTGCGCTGATAACAAATATTAATTATAATGCAAAAGCTTTCGTGAAAACACTGTTGCATGACTTTATGATAAGATTAATATGTTAACTACTAAATAATAGAGGGAATCTAAATCTAATACTTGATTTGAAAATTATTAATTATGTACGAAATGATCGCATCGCATATTCATTAGTTACACAGATTAACATCTAAGCGAAATATGTACATACAAAATAAGAAACCATAGATAACCTACTTATCGTATTAGATATGAGTAAAAAGGTCCCTTTGTTCTTAAAGATCTAAGCATACCTACATAAGGACAAACAGACTGACTTTATTTTCTACTATGTAGGGATTTCTTTTTACGTGTTATATTACAAAGTAAAAAGCTGACCTTGCTCTAATAAGGTTCCTTGTTTGCTTGTGACTTGTCTAAGAGTCCTTCTAAAGGTCCGATCTATAGGAAATAGCGGACGGAGTTCTTCTTTTTTTTTATTGTAAGTTTGAACAGAGTTTTAGTTAATTAGAAACCTACCTACTTATAGCCCGCTATTCCAACTCCTCGGTGACTACCTATCCGAGGGGAGTAGATTTTAAATCAGCGCTGTATGCTTTTTGTTCACAATGCTGAATCTACTCCCTTTACCTAATATTCTTATTTTTTTTTGTATAGTTTTTGTTTAGTTAAGGTTAAGTACATAAGGTAAGCAATAAATTATTATTGTGTATTTATATAAAGCACTTTGAGCTAGATCTTTTACATTTGGTCGCCTCACCCTCATATGAAATCCACGGAGTGAGTTTAAGGGATCGATTCTTTCGCCGCGGCTGCCTTATTACTTTAACAATGTATATTTATTTCCTCAGGTAAACCAGTTCTGGTCCTAGCGAACAAACAAGACAAGTCTGGAGCCCTGGACGACATCGATATCGTTGACAAACTCAACATTGAACCTTTGGTCAACAAGTAAGCATCTTTAATACTTTCTCTCTCAGATCGTTGATTTTAAGTCCTTTTGGTGAATGTGAGATGACAGCCGGTTCACACATGTCTCCGTTTTACTGTTCCGTTTTATCGTGTACGTAGTTTTTTCGTCGATGGCGTATGTGGTTGTATGAGCGACTTCACACATGGTACAGTATTCTGTATACAGATCGACGAACAAAATCCTTGACATACTATTTATTCACGTTATGATCCCTTCGGATAGTTTAATATTATGGCCGTTCATAAAATAAAATATCAAATAATAAGTAATGCCGGACAATCCACACAGCATCATCTAACCCCAAGCCACCCCAAGCTAAGCAGAGCTCGTGTTATGTGTACCTACTAGATGACTGATATACATAATACAATATTATTTACATAAATAGACATTTTTTATTATACATAGAAAACGACCAACACACCCTGAACAAATATCTGCAGATCGTACAAATATTTGTCCCGAGGTGGGAATCGAACCCACAACCTCCCGCGCCGCAGACGGATCTTCGCTCACCGCGCCAAAGAGGTCATCAAAAAAATAGGTATTTTTTGTTTCTAATGCGCGCGATGGTGAGGAATTTATACAAAAGAAGTAGAGTCACCATCTTAATGCATTCAAATTATTGAATTCGTCAATTATTTATATTGCATAATTAATCATAAGCACAGATATACAGACAGAGAGGATGAAGTCCCCAAATTTGTACTGAAATCAAACGTGGCTTAGGTACTTATAATCACATCATAAATACAGTTGCCTTAATTGTAGTCTTAAGTTTATTTTTATCAATTTGACACTTTCGTAACATTATTAGATACCGCTGCCCCACCCTCGTCGAATCCTACACGTGCATAGACGACAGAAAGACGAAAAAGCCTAAAATAGATCCAGGTCTACGCAAGGGCTACCACTGGCTCCTAAACTACATAATTCGGAGATACGGGGACATCAACCTTCGGGTCCAGACGGACATACACGCAGATTTGGAGCGTCGTAAACGTATGCTGAATAAGGCATCGAATACTTGCTCATTCAGCGACGAAATAGCAACGCAAACTGGCTTCGAAAACCCGACCTACGATATCGATAAATCGATTACACCAGAAAAAACGCTGCAAAACACCGACGGTCTTATAATCGTGAAACCTATAACACAAAGCATCGACTCCACGATAACAATCGAAAGTATCGATTCCGAAGTTACCAGTTCGAAGCCGAAACTGTCCCCTCTGTTCGGACGTTCGAGTAATTCTACAGTCACTGAAACTGTTAGGATCGAACTGGAACCGAGAAGCGAGTACAGGAAATTATCGCCGATAGTAAGGAACAAGAGTGGGGGAGGGAATCAACACATCGATTTTATGAATCGGCCGCAATCGAGTCCAACATTCAAGAAGATAAAGGTACGGCACATCACTATTGTCAGCTTTATAATTTCATATTTAATTTATTTTTGCTTGCTATAGGTATCTAGGTACATACCTAGATTCATTCTTAGGTCTAAGTGAATGGTTAGTGGGTATAGTTTTCACTCGGTACATTCACAATTGTGGTATTTTGATATACCATCCACATAAAAATGCCTTCAAACCTATTAAAAAAAGAAGAGTAAGCGCTGATCACTATTATATAAATAAATAATGCTGGACAACCCAAACAGCATCATCTAGCCCCAAGCTAAGCAGAGCTTGTGTTATGGGTACTAGATCACTGATATGCATAATACAATATATTAAATAGATTTACATTTTATTTTTATTATGTAGAAGACGGCTACAACACCCTAAATATCTGCAGATCGTAACAAGCATTTGTCCCGAAGCAGGAATCGAACCCACCGCCACCGCGCCATAGTGGTCTAATATACCTATAGATCACTATTAACAGCTTTTAAACCTGCTCTCTGTATTTAGCGCTTGTACTATATCAATATGCCTTTTTGATACCAGATAGTTATAGAAACTAAGCTTAGTTTGTCAAAAATCTAATCTAATCTCTGAGATAAACTAAGCTTATTTTCTATTATCTAGCAGCTAATTAGCGGATATCAAACAGTTTTGGGTCATATTATAGGCTCTCACTTTGATAATAGATAAAGTTGTTTCAATCCATTCAAAAGCTCGTGATAATAGGGACCTATTAAACGAAAACTGGATAAACCATTGCACTTACAAAACACTATTAAATTATATTTGAATTATTTTTTACTAATATTATTAGTAAAAAATATTGAACATATTTAAGAATATACTAATTTGCATTTAGGTAGGTACATCTAAAACAAATTAGTATAAAGGATTATAATCTTGTTGTTTTGTTTTAAAAACTGAACACTAAAACAAGATTAATTTTATTTTAATAATAATGATTATTTACCCATTATAATGAATTTACCACCAAAAACAAGATAAGGTACAAAGATAAGGTACCAAAAAAAAAAATCTTTAAAACTGTATAACTCGCTCTTGCCTACTATTTCAGAGGGAGATCCTAAGCCACTCATCCACGCAAGACTCTGCCGACTGCTCGCCCGCGCAAAAGAATCGAACCTGGGACGGCGCGGAGAGGAAACACGTGTTAGTTTCCGACGCGGATATTGCGCAGGCGCATAGGGAGATTGTGCTCAACGATCGAGGTTAGTATCTATGTTATGAGTAAATACTGGTTTGTATTTGGTTATTTAATTGTTATTTTATTTGTTACAACATCTCCAGCTTTTAATAGTCCACTGCTGGACATAGGCCTCCCCTAATGAGCGCCATAGATGGCATCATTATTTGGGGGTTATTACCCATCATCCCCACGCTGGGTATGCGGGTTGGGGATCGCAGTTCGGTGTAGTTGTTCTGCAGAGGGCGCTGCTGCCCGCCCCCGGTGTGTTTCCCTTAGTCACCTCTTACGACACCCACGGGAAGAGTTGGGGTGGTGAAAGTCTATGCCGGCAGCACACGGCAGTTTGTTACAACATCAGCCTATATCTAGCTTATGTCTAGCAGTGGACTATCCACTGCTAGACATAAGCCTCCCCTAATGAGCGCCGTAGATGGTTGAGGGTTAGATCATTTGAGGGTTGTTGCGCACAATGATGGCGGAACTACCAAAAATTACTGCTAAAGTTTGTCTACTAGACACTAAATCGTATATCTTCACAGGTTTCTCGTCAAAAACGGCGTACTCGGACGTGACGCCGTCCGGCGGCGCCGCGCCGTTGAGTCCGCGGCCGGCGTCGGCGTCGAACCTGGTCCGGCGGCAGCTGGAGCTCACTGCGCCGCACAAACGCAGGCTCAGTCTCAGATGTAAGTTACACGCACACACAATACAGTAGATAATAACACTTATTACAAAAATAATCATTACAATGTCAATATCTTTATTGTTGCCTACAATGGGGAGCTTTTGTTTCTTGTAGGGCAAGCACGGGCTTTCTTGTCTAAGGTAGAATAGACAAAATTTACGTCACTTTGTCATCGAATGCGTAAATTATTTGAAATTAATTTCTTCAACTTCAATAATGTACGCAATGTATGGCGATGCGATGTCATTATTGTATATTCTACCCTAGAGAAAAATCCCCGTGCTTGGCCTACAGATTGTTAAACGCCGCCGTAGATCTACCGTAACTTTACTAAAGTAATACTTATTTTTTAGAGATTAATGTATACTCATTCTTAGTGGACTTGTTTGTTCTTTTTTGAGTATAAATAAAGATCTTTAAACCGAATATATTAATAATACAAAATAAAAAATTTAAATTTGGTGGACCGTTTGCTTACAATCTACTACACGTAGCACATATTAATACCAGTCGGAAGCGTCCCCACCATTTTGTTTTTCTCATATAAGTGAACTACTGAGTGTTCTTTGAGAAATAAACAATCTATAAACCGGAAAATCGCTCTATTTTTGTCAATATTTTGTGCCATTGTAATTTTATTTATTAATAAAGGTTTGATTGATGTTTTGTGTTTATAGACATGCACCGCAACAAGACGGGTCCGGAGCGTGTGTCGATGCTGGTTTTCGAGCCGAAGCAGCGCCATCTAGACAAGGGCGACTACGAACAAGCGCATCCTATCAACTGAGCAACGGTAATCATCACCACATAGTGTAAAACTGTCGCTTCTCGTTGTCTGTATATATGCTTAGATCTTTAAAACTACGCAACGGATTTTGATCGGGTTTTTAATAGATAAAGTGATGCAAAAGGAAAGTTTTCGTATCAGCATTGCACGCGTGCGAAGCCGGGGTCGCTTGTATAGAATAGAATAGAAAGACATATTTTATTAATAACAACAATCGGGAAGAAACAAAAACAAGACACGAATAAAGGATAGGTTTACCTACATGCATTATAGTTGTTACAAAAAGGCCCTTACTCAGCATGTATGACTAAAATCCAGTAGGAGACCTACCTATACTAATAAATGATAATTTATATGTTATAAATTATTGATTTATCGTCATCCATACCGCAATGTTTAAAAACTTCATGACCTACAAAAGATTCAGATTCAGATTCAATAACTTTATTTCTTTAGGCTTACAAAATAAGCACGTAGACAAGTCAAATTTCATACAGTTAATTATTATTACAAAGAAATAAGTTGTTATTGATTTCTCTTCACTTCAATTTTTTGTCCACTAGTGGAAGAAGTGAAAAAGAAACCTGCAGGCAGATGCTAGATGTGACAAGCTAAAGAAGACAGGGCGCTATGGCGCTGATTAGGGGAAGCCTATGTCCAGCAGTGGACTAACATAGGATGATGATGAGTGAATTATGGTACTTTAAAAATTCCGTGTCGCTTTATAAAACTACAGACATTTTTGTTGTCTTACCCTTACTAGATTAGAATACCTAACTAAAAGAAGTCACACCTAGCTGTCAAGAAATCCAATATGGCGACCTATATTGTAATCTGGCAGATGCTGTCCGCCATTTTGTTATTATTATTTTATTACATTTTTCATGTTGTTTTTCTGCTTTGGTAAGGCAACTCAAACTCACTCATCTTTATTATTATGTTTGTATGTCCATGTCCACTACCTAAAGTTTGATCGATATAAATATTTCAGACCTTGTACGCAGACAAAGTTCTCTTTCGAACTACATTTTAAAACCTTGGATAATTGTCATGCGCCATCTTGAATTTTATCCAACTTATACAAAGATATCTTCTTTTATATAACTGATATTCTTTCTTCCAGGTACCTTGCGGTATTTAAGAAGACAATAAGCATGAAGCCACAATATTATGTAGACATCAGGTACAATAATGACAGGGTATTTTGTAAAATATTGTTATAACTGCCACCCGTAATTCTGTATCCCACATTAGTAGCAAATAGCATATACAGGGTAAGTGGTAATTCACTGTCACTATGTGAATACAGGTTTTACTGGAAATAAATATAACCGTTGAACTAAAACCTGATAAAATAATAATAATAAATATGCCGGACAATCCACACATCATCTAGCTCCAAGCTAAGTAGTATAATATAAATAGTAAAGATGGATCTACCACTCCCATTTAAATTGACACACGCACTGTTTTCAGGGCAGAGTAGTTTTTAAGTTTAAACCCTTCTAAAAAGGGATTATTTAATGAAGGGGGTACAGCGAATATCATAAGTTCTCTACAAAGTTGGTTATACCAGCAGCCTTATTGTCTAACTTGAAATCCATTACCAGTGAACTTCAAACCGATTACCAGTTGTAGACCCAGTCAGAATGTTGTCGGTATTGTCTAAGGTATTCAACTGGTCTTCGGTTCCAGCTATTTACACAATACGAAAGTGACAAACGAAGTCCAGGCTAGGTTTGAAATGCCAAACTGTAGGGCAAGCACGGGCTTTCTTGTCTAAGGTAGAATAGACAAAAATTACGTCACTTTGTCATCGAATGCGTAAATTATTTGAAATTAATTTCTTCAACTTCAATAATCTACGCAATGTATGGCGATGCGATGTCATTATTGTCTATTCTACCCTAGAGAACAATCGCCGTGCTTGGCCTACTGAAGCCGATTACGATTACCAGTTGAGTTAGACAATAGAGCCGCTGGCTTTTCTGTAGGCCAAGCACGGGGATTGTTCTCTAGGGTAGAATAGACAATAATGACATCGCATCGCCATACATTGCGTAGATTATTGAAGTTGAAGAAATTAATTTCAAATAATTTACGCATTCGATGACAAAGTGACGTAATTTTTGTCTATTCTACCTTAGACAAGAAAGCCCGTGCTTGCCCTACTGATGACGGGATTTCATTGTCAGTGAATTACTTAACCCTGTAAAGCTAGTATACACATATATAAATATAAATAGTTGTTATTTTAGTTAAAAGAACACATTGTAAATTATAAGAATTTATAAAATAGTTTATAGTTGAGTTTATGCGATTAACTTTGGTTCGTTCGGCCCCTACTTTAGGGGTAAACCCCCTAATAGGTTATTAGGGGGTTGTTTGTATAAAGCCTATAAGAATAGCATTTAGTTTTGTATTTTGTGTATCTAAAGTTGAAAATAAATGTTATTTTTTATATTCGTTTGTATTATTTCTATATCCTAAAATAGTAGCAAATAGTTGATCGCAAGCAAATAGCTCGGGAGGTTTACTTATAAATACGAATTGAAATCACTAGATCTCTAGAACACTAGTCTAATCCTAATTTAGGATTAAATACTCTACTTACCTCAAAACTCGTACCTAGTCAGTTTAGGTTTTGGCTAGAAAACAGGGGAAACTACTAAATAGTAAATAAAATTCAGGTATCTTGTGTAGTTATTTATGCATGTTTACAATACATTATTACTTTACTATGGCAATGTACTCGTAATCTAGTTTATGTTCTTAGAAATAACAAAAACTATTCCCCGTATTCATAATCATTTGTTAGTTAATGACTAGGCGAGTAGTGAACTTTTACAATAACGTAAATCAAGCACTATTGTTGAAGGATTTTTTGATTTAATTAAGATATTTTAATCGACTAAAAATTATCGCCATAATTTTATTGTCGTACTATTATAATATGTTTTTTAATTTTATGTATTATTTTACATATATTTATTGGGGCTATTGGGTCAATAAACAAGTACGACAAGTGCGAGTGTAACTCGCGCGCCGAGGGTTTTGAACTTTTGTCGTTTAGGTAGGTACGTATATTGACGACCTGTTAGCGCGGTGGGCTTAAACGCAGGAGGTTGCGGTTTGATTGCCGCCTCGGGACTAATATTTGTAAGATCTGCAGATTATTTGTTTGAGTGTTCTAGTCCTTTTCTACGTACACAAAAATAAATCATCTAATGTGATACTTATATATACTTTATTAAGTATAACAGATATCGTAGTAGTACGAATTACACAAGCTTGCTTAGCTTGTCGCTAAATGATGTTGTGTGGATTATCCAGGATACATTACTCTTCTCATATTTTTTTGGAGCACGGTGGAATTCATGAATTCAATAATCTTACTAACTAAATATTCTTCGAGCGCAGTGGAATACATTGAGTATGGACTTTAAAATTTTGAGAACAACGGTTTCGTGGCGCTGTGGAACCCTACTATTACAGTTACTACAGAGATTAGTGGGTAGGTAAGTGGGTTGGTACCTACAATTATTTTTTCGACTTTTTTCAACGTATTTCACTAAGTATGAAACTTAGACGATTTTTAAAACCTGTTTTGAATTGTCGAAATCCATACCTTTGATTTGATATTGCTCTCAATGAAATAGCCCCCATTGTATGAAAATTCGTTTTTTGACCATATTTCGAAAAGTATTGTTTTTACAGACTTCTCTATATTTTTCCTGTAAAATATAGACCTATATCTACAAACGCTTAGTACATTTAATATAGATCACTCTGCTATCTTCGGAGATAGAGGGGGGGGAACGGTCAAATTTTCGACCTTTTTCAAAATATTTCGAAAAGTATAAAACCTATCGAAATTTCAAAAACTGCATTAAAATGTACAAACTGATACCATAACTATTCATATCATATAAAGATAATAAATATAACTATTTAATGGATAACGTTTTTTTTAAGTGATCCCTTCAAGAAATGTGATGTACTTACTCAAAACTATATTTCTGACACCTTAAAACTTGATAAAAATAAGTGAAAAGCTAAACAAAGATGACAGCGATACTAGCGCACATAACAACATAATAAAACGCTTGGTGCACTTTTGGAGAACGCTGGTTTAATTTTAAGTATTTCTCTCGCTGGAAAAACAGTTGGTAAAAATATGAGTAATTTTCTCCTTTCGTTACTACTAGGAATGATCGGGAATATTTTTTCCCGATTATTCCTACCATGATCGTAGGTAGGAATAATCGGGAATTTTTTTCCCGATTGTTCCTAGTAGGAACGCAGGGGGTAAGGACAATCGGGAATAGGCGCTTTCATTTGATGCCCAACTCGGTGGGGTAGTCACCCTTTTAGAAATTTTTCCCGCCCTTTTTTGCCCATATTTCAAAAAGTATTATTTTTACAGATTTCTCTATATTTTTCCTGTAAAATATAGATCAATACCTACAAAAACTTGGTACATATATCAAATCGATCGTTCTGCAATCTTCGGAGATAGAGATTTTTCGACCTTTTTCAAAATATATCAAAAAGTATAATATCTATCGAAATTTCAAAAACTGCATTGGAATGTACAAACTAATACCTTTCATTTGATACCCAACTCGGGGGGGTAGTCACCCCATTAGAAATTTTTCCCGCCCTTTTTTGACCATATTTCAAAAAGTATTATTTTTACAGACTTCTCTATATTTTTCCTATAAAATATAGATCAATACCTACAAACACTTGGTACATATCACGTCGATCACTCTGCAATCTTCGGAGATAGGGGGGGGGGGGAACGGTAATTTTTTTGACCATTTTCAAAATATTTTAAAAAGTATGAAATCTACCGAAATTTCAAAAACTATTTTGAAATCTACAAACGAGTACCTTTCATTTGATACCACTTTCGACTTTGTACGTTCCATTTAAAATTTCGATTTCAAAATTTGTATGGAAAATCTTCATTTTGATTTTTCATTTATTTTCATTTATTTTTCTATAAATATGTGCGGGCGCACAAAATGTATTATTATTTCAAATTTCAAGTCAATAGCTGCAGTAGTTTCTGAGATATTAAGGATTCAAAACACAAAACAGACCCAAAGCGATTTCATAAGGGTTTTGCAACCGATGGCAAAACCCTAAAAAGGCTCCGGTGACGTATGAATTTCCCATACAAACGTAAAACCAAAATGATTTGTAATTTGAGCATATTTTCACCATGTACTGCTATTGTTTGTATTAGAATAGTATTTATCTAGGTTCCTGCCACAAGCTTTTTTGAAAATAATGTTCTATCTACACAAATAATAACAAAACGTGTTTTCTTTGCAAAAATCCGATTTGGTTAAATTTAATTTCAGTGAAGAGTTTTGAAAAAAAAATTTAGTCAAATTCGTTTAGTTACTGTGACATCTGAATTGACCCCTTGTCAGTATAGTTGATTAGAGGACAATTAAATGATTATGAATACAGAGGTTCTATTGCTGTCATGTTTAATCAAATATTTATCAAAGCTAAGTTCCCGACCTGCAGTTACTAAACAAGTATAATTAAATAAAATTGTGCTAGAATTAACTATATTCGAAATTTCCACTAATTTCTGATTTATTTATTATTGAAACGAGAATTTCCGACATTCTATTTTAATTCTTCAAAATACGCAATGGATCATTTCGTAATATTTTTGTGCAAATTGGAACTCTTCGGTGTACTAGAGCAAACCAATTGGACGAAACGAAACATAAAATTTGGTTTGAAGAATTGGAATAGGTATCTTAAAAAAGGAAAAGCATAATGGTCAGGTGTGGAAAAAAAAATTAGCTGACCTAAGCCCAAAATACAAGATTTTTATAAAGCGTCGCGGGATACAAAAAGTCAAATTAGAAATTAGTGAAAATACCGTACTTAAACATTATAAAATTGTAAAACATATAACAAAGGAAGACAAAATTGAGATCGCTAGTTTACGACTTAAATTGTTTAAATGCTAAGTATTCACATATATACAAGAATCTGTTGTCATTCAATAAATAATAATAAAATAATACACACCACAAAATCACCTCTTACAATGTAATTAGTACATAAACTTTTTCATTTTCTTAAGTCAAATTTATTATGTTTTTGTATTTTTCATTGGCAGTATTAGATGTTCACATTCAGTCAAAATTACTGTATATTTCAATATTTTTCGGCATCATACATAGCTTTAAGTAAAAATTTTTTCATTATTTTCTAGATTTTTCACAAAAGTAAAAAAAAACTACTTAATCCCTACACAATAAATAGAAGTAAACAGACGTATATAAAAAAAATACAGTATAATTTATAAAAGGAAATACAAAAAATTCTAAAATTATCCTAGAAATGCATTATATAGGAAAAAAGTATTTTACAATACACATACTTACAATAAAATAATTTAAATGCATAATTAGTAAAAACTTACATGATAGTGACTTTATGAAGTGATTTTAAATTTTTTGTACATCACAAAGACTTTTTATTCATAATACTATAAGAATTTTTTTTAATGTATAATTCACTTAACTGTAAAAAAAAAACCCAAGAGCTGGTCAATATCTGGCGCAGCGCATCAGCATTGCCATACAACGTGGCAATGCAGCCAGCGTCTTGGGTACACTTCCAACTGGTATTGATATGGATCAGTTGAGCTAACTGCAGACTGTTGCGAACAAACTCGCAACAGTCTGCAGTTAGCTCATTTGTTTCAATTGTAAATGCTAGTTTTTTATTTAGTTAGATCATTGTAATTTTATTTGTAAATAAAGGCTTTTTGCCCCTAAACTGTAGAAATACAAAACAAAGCAAAAAATTCATTTAAAATGCATTATTTAGTTTTAAATACATTTTGGTTGGCACTGGAATTGAGCCAAAAAGAGAAAAATAAAGTATGAAAAAAATTTTTACTGAGATTATGATTTAATTTTGTCTTATCAATATTTTTGAGCCAAATATATATTTTTTATTAGCCAATCAAGTCAAAGCTTAATTCTATCAATTTGCACCAAATATGAGCAAAAATAAATTACATTAAGAACCTTAAATGAGCCAATAACTATGGTATAACTTCTTTACAAGTACGTCAGAGTATATACTATATCTAGCACCCAATATATACAGAATATTCACTCATACAATTACGGTCAGCGCCATCTCTCGGACAAAGGAGCAAGCTGGAAGACTTGCAAATAGTCAATGAAAATCCCTCCAACGAATCTGACTTTGACAGTGACATTAGCTTGTATGTTTTTTTCCAGGCGCCATAAGTATAATATTATACTTTATTGCACACCAAAGAAAAAAATATACAAAAGCAGGATAAAATAATACTTGACAAAGTGACACAACGCTGCGGCCTTATCGCTGAGAGCGATATCTTCCAGACAACCTTGGGATGGAAACAGTTCTACTTAAGAAATTGAAACCCCCTATCTACGGAACGTAGGCTAGGTATTTTATCTTAGTCTATATTTTTTTGTTTTGTTTTTTTCTCTGCCATCTTATTGAGATAACCACACAATTTGTAATAAATAAAATTTGTAAATCACTCACACAATCATCTAGCCCCAAAGCCAGCAGACCATTTTTTATTTTAAGTACTATATATCTGATACTATTATATACATTTTTCATGTGATGACAAACATGTTATACACAGAAAACCGATCTGTTGGGAATCGAACCCGCACCCAGCTAAGTTGGACCTTCACTCAAAATATGCAACCCGACTGGGAATCGAACCCGCACCCATCTGGACCTTCGCTCACTTTGCCAGAGGTCGTCAACATAGTTATAATATTTAATAATTGCATTATAAATTTATCTCGAACTCTGATGTGCACTAGTAGACGGATTATCATCAGCGAAACTGGCTCTGTTCTTCCTCTCACACCGTTTCTGATGCTGCCTTATGAACGCACTGAGTCTGTTCAGCAAAAACTGCTTATCATGACCTTCCAAAACCAGTTGATTCCTCAAAACAGCTACCATGTGCCTATTAGCCGCAGCAACCGCCCAATAATAATACAAAATGAAAAATAAAACAGCAAACGCTGGGACAGCAAACGTAGATGTACCAATTTTGAATAAAATCACTCGTAAAATATAAGGGAACCCTTCGAAAGTTTGTAAAACATAATCCCAAACTGTATTATAAGAACGGAACGGACCACAGTTTATAGATGGCAACACTTCTGCTATAGAAAACGCCACAGGTATGATCGAAAGCAAAAAGCCTAGAAGAAGCACCGACATGAACAAAGATTTGGATTTTGACGCTTTATAAACGACATGGTATGGAGTACAATTGACCAGGCAAGTAAATTTCTTTACATAGAAAATGATGAAGTAGAAACCAGTACCCATAATAGGTAAGAACGGACAAAAAAATGTACCCATCCATATAATAGTTTGTATATAAACTATATCTAGCACATGTTTCGGTAGATAAAACTGTTGCTCGCCTATGATTTTCAAACACCTGCTATTAGTGTGCCTAGCCAAGAAGCTTCTAGGTAAATTTACGATAAATGTTGTTATAAATTGCACAGCGAAATCTGTTAACAAAAGCTTATAAAGTTGCTGACCTACATATGTCTCCCAACACTCCAAATTTGTTTGCAACTGGTTTATATTCGAAGATGAACATACAGAACCCTTATCTCTAACATAATAGTATAATTGGCTCAGCAGAACAGCTAAAGAAGATAGCTTGAGCAAAACCGTCCTAAGCAAAGTGAATAGAAGAACCCTAGCTGGCGTATAGCTCTCAAATTTTATCAGATAAGCAAACATTTCAGGCACTATCAAGTTGAGAACAACTATAGTTAGAAACGGTAGGAATTCTAGAAACATATTCTGTATTTGTCCAAAAGACATCTCTGTTCTTGAGAAGGTAGAAGTCAATTTTGCTTGGGTTGTATTTATGATATCAAAGCTTTGCGGCTCATCGTTTGTGTCGGTATTATTCGCCAAAGCCTCCATAGAGAAGTTAAAGGCGACGAATATCAAGAACCCCGCTCCGATTAAAATGCAAAAAACTAATAAATTAATCAGAATTCTTTTCAAATGCAGCCAAATAAGCGCTTCTCTTGTACGCAGCTGTTTTTCCTCTTTATACCTCTCCTCTTCCAGACAACCTTTGAACTCTGTGTAGATAGCCTTGTGCTTTATTTTCGCGGATTTGTCATTGTGAATGCAAAAGTCCCATCCCCCAAAAACTAAATTGCAATACATATAGAATTGTCCTTCGCTTTCAATTAACTTTTCCTTGAAACCTCTCGCTCCCGTTTTGACGATCGCTATAAGCGATATCAGCGCCCATGCGATCGGTACAAGAATATAAGCCATAGGCATATCATAATAGAGCTCAGAATCAAACAAATTCTTGATATAATACTTGTAAATTTGATCCGAATACACCCCATAGAAAAGTATCGTCCGTTCCACGATCCCTGTACCCTGCATTATATCTAAAAATATGTTTGTTTCCGTTTCATTCTTTTCGAAATAAGCTTGGGAACAGCATGTGGCGTT
Organism: Eupithecia pulchellata; assembly: GCA_963931895.1. NCBI lineage: Eukaryota > Metazoa > Arthropoda > Insecta > Lepidoptera > Geometridae > Eupithecia > Eupithecia pulchellata. Next base: position 1,668,139 of record OZ007546.1, on the reverse strand, counting down.
ATCAACAGAATAATTATAACAAAATCTCTCCTCTTCGACTAAAACAATCTTTGGTGTGACTAGAAATACTAGAATAATTAGTGATATTCCTATATTTAGGAATAGGAGCCACCGTAGGAATAGGAAGTATGAGACGACGCCGGTCCCGAATTTACCTTCGATCTCCCTGAGCGAGGATTGCCACAGTTCTAGTTTTCCCAATATTTCTGTGAATCGTATGCTGAAGCGATGCCACACTTTACGTTGCTTCCAGTGGAGTTGCTCGAAGCCTTGCAGGCGGAGTTTTGTGGCATTCTGAGAACAAATTGTTTTATTAATAATTATTTATTAAGTTTAGTAATTAATACGATTAAAAAACCAATTACACAATATTTATAATTATGTACCTATTATGGTGTATATAAGTATATTATATTGAGAGTTTTATTAATGACTTAAAGGGATATGTTATAATTATGGGTGATTTAAATTTAAATAGTGCTTCTGTAAATATTCAAAATTATTATTGTTATTTTGTATCGTTTTCAAATTTGATTGAAAATAATGCAGTGCAAAACCTTCATGATGGTATTCTGGATGTTGTTCTGGCTAGGGAGAGTGAAGGCCTAAGAGAGGTACTGGTTTCCGGCACGGAGGGTATAGTCCCCATGGATGCATATCATCCTGCTCTGGATGTCGAGGTATTGGAAGAGATAACACGAAGTTCGGATCGAATTGAACCGAGCAATATAAATTTCAATAGAGACTGGAACTTTAAACGCTGTGATACTGAGCTTTTGCAAAACTGTCTCTCAAAGGCTTCTTGGGATCAGGTGTTACTGTCGGGCAATATCACATCCGCCACAGAGGCTTTCTATTCCACTATCTATGACATCTTTGATAAGTGTTTACCGAACAAGAATCGTAAAAATGGTACAAGGCGTTATCCCGTCTGGTTTACACCCGACATTATAAGGGATACTAAGCGAAAATCGAAACTCCATGCCAGCTGGAAAAAAACTAGGTCTGACGAGAACTATAGGTTATTCTCGGAATTGAGAGCATCACTGAAATTGAGGGCAACTAGAGCTTATAATGCGTACCTAAAAAATATAGAAAATAACCTGGCTTTAAACCCTCGAGACTTTTGGCGGCACATCTCTAGTTTGCGAGCTAAGGGAGGATTTCAGGCTAATGTTACTTATAATGGAGAGTCGTGTTCAGGTGTTGCAGCAGCTGAGGCGTTCGCTAGTTTCTTCGGAAGTATTTTTCTGGACGAAATTCCAGCGCTAGACGCCGAAAACATTAATCGTTGTGACCAGAGCCGTAATAGTAACTACGTTAATATTACGGAATTTACGCCGGCCGATATTCTCTACGGAATAAAAAAATTAAAAGCTAAAAGCTCTATAGGGCCGGACACCGTTCCACCAGATAATATAAAAGCATGTAGTAGAAGTTTGGTGACCCCACTGTATCATATTTTTAATTTATCATTACAGACAGGTAAGTATCCAGCGCAGTGGAAGGTGTCAAGGGTAACACCGATCCCAAAAAGCTCGAATAAACTTGCCGTTGAGGAGTATCGCCCGATCGCCATCTTGTCTTCTCCTGCTAAGATATTTGAAAACGTTTTGCAAAGACTCATATACGCCCAAGTCAAGCTTTTCTTATGCAATGCCCAGCATGGTTTTAGAGATAAGCGATCGGTGAACTCTAATCTTTTGACGCTTGTAGAGTACATCTCTAGTAACTTAGACCTCGGATGCCAGGTGGATGTGCTCTACTTTGATATCCAAAAAGCGTTTGATAGGGTCAATAACGACATACTGTTGGCCAAACTAAGCACCATAGGTTTCGCGCCCAATCTTCTCAGACTTCTCGCAGACTATCTGCGCGATCGCCAGCAGTATGTTAAACTGGGTATCTATGAGTCGGCGCCCTATCACACGCGGTCAGGGATAAGTCAGGGCTCTATTTTGGGTCCGTTGCTTTTTATTTTAATGATTAACGACCTACCGGACGTTGTAGAGCACGCAGAGTGTCTGTTGTACGCTGACGACTTGAAACTCTATACGGTCATACGCTCCACGGCTGATTGTGAGGCGCTTCAAACTGACGTTGACGCGGTGTGTCAATGGTGTCTTGACAACAAGATGGAGTTTAACAGAGAGTTTAACCCTGCCAAATGTTCCGTGATGTCTTTCGGTCGAAAGAAAAACCCGCTATCCTTTGATTACTCGATTCATGGCAACATAATATCTAGAGTAACGGTAATCAAGGATTTAGGCGTAACATTCGACCGAAAACTCACATTTCACGACCATGTCATTAACATCGCCAAGCAATCTTTTCAAAGACTTGGCTTTGTTCTGAGAAACGCCCGAGATTTTCACAGTAACAATATTGTACGGCTTCTGTTCGGGGCTCTAGTGCGTAGCAAGCTAGAGTCGGGCAGTTCTATCTGGAACCCGCATGAAAGTACGTACGCTCTGTTACTGGAGAAGGTACAGAAGGCGTTTCTCAGGTCGCAATACAAGCGAGAATTTGGGTATTACCCATATATGTACCCAACAAAGTTTCTCCAAGGGTGTCTTGGGTACAATTCACTACAGACCAGAAGAGAGTGCGATCAGATAGCAACAATGTGCAAGGTGCTTCGTGGTAGGATCGACGTTAATGATCTGCACAACCTTCTGTTTCGACTCTACCTCCCCGATAACTACGTTCGCAGCAGAAGCCACAGGCTGTTCTCTGTACCCTACTGTAGAACCGTCTCTCGCGCCAACTCTCCACTGCCTCGCACACTCACCGGCCTTAACAGACTTCTTGACCAGAACCCAGACTGCGATATCTTTGCAGATGAATGGAAGAGTTTAATGTTGGTATGCCTGAGGTTCTGCGAGCGTGATGAATGAAAGGATGCTTGAGTGATTCATTATTGTTGTTAGTCACTGTGTAATACTTAAGAATATCTTGTTTTATAATTCCAATTAATTTATTTTTCTATTTTTTCAACTATTTTATTTTGTTTGTTATATTTGGATTTATTTTGTATTTTAATTTTTCGAGTACCAATTTAAATTGTGTTTTAATCTTATGTAACTAATGTAATTGGTTATTTAAATCGTGTTAGTTACCATACATAATAATAAAAAAAAATAAAAATAAAAAAAATAAAAATAAAAAAATATCAGTACATAGTATAAAAAAGTAGCTTTCTCTGTCTTTATATCCCTGTGTGTTTAGATCTTTAAAACTACGTAACAGATTTCGATGCGGTTTTTTTTAAATCGAATAGTTCAAGCGGTTGGTTTTTGTATAGCATTGGACCCGTGCGATATACGGTAGCTAATATGAGATAAAAATGAATAATTATTTAGCAGCTTTCAGGGATAGTTTCAGGTATTCCGCAACGAAGTGCTGGAATAATATTCCACCTACCATCCGCAGTGTAAACACTAAATATACATTTAAATTAAAATTCAAAATGTTTTTATTGCATAAGCAAATACAGGGTATTCCCATGCACTTCGTATGGAAAAAATAAATAAAGTCGAAAACAGTTAGTGCCAGTGTTACAGGGTGCATGTACCTAGTGAAATCTATACTAACCATTCACTTAGACCTCTTACAAAAAATGTACATCCAAGCTAAAAAATGAAATATATATTAATAATAAAAATAATTGTTACTTTAATAAGATAGTAATGAATGCATTGTTTTGCAACTCGTTCTACTCGCTCTCGATCAGGTTTTGGCAGAAAATCAGTGTTCTGGCTTATAGCAAAATATTTCACTGAGCCATGGCCTTTTTGTCGTACACACACTCAAACGTACCTGCACATGGTTATTTTTAAGTACACTTGCCTTTCTAAATGTTTGTGTGATTATTTATATCTATCTGCGACGCAGGAGGTTGCGGGTTCGATTCCCGCCTCGGGACAAATATTTGTACGATCTGCAGATATTTGTTCAGGGGTTCTGGTTGTTTTATACGTATCTATTTAATCATATTGTATTATGTATATCAGTCATCTAGTACCCATAACACAAGCTCTGCTTAGCTTGGGGCTAGATGCTGTGTGGATTGTACAGCATTATTTATTTTATTTTATTTTTATTTATTGTGCCTATGTTTAATACTGTATATTAATGTTAATTGTATAATTGTATGTGTGTCTGTAGTACAAATAAATGTTTAATTCTAATAACCTATTCACATTAACAAGATACATAATCTTTTTATTACGTATTAAAAAAGTAATAAATAAGCAGCACTTTTAGTTAGTACGCCGGTAGGTTTTAGTTAGTTAGTAAGCCGTGTGGTGCCAGCATAGAATTTCACCACCCCCACTCTTCCCGTGGGTGTCGTAAGAGGCGACTAAGGGAAACACACCGGGGCGGGGGGCGGGCAGCAGCGCCTTCTGCAGAACAACTACACCGAACTGCGATCCCCAACCCGCATGCCCAGCGTGGGGATTATGGGCAATAACCCCCAGATGAAATAACGCCACCTTTGGCGCACATTAGGGGAGGCCTATGTCCAGCAGTGGACTGATATAGGCTGATTAATATTTAAGTTAGACATAAAGCGTGTAAAACTGTTTTTCTCCAAGTAAAATAAATAGATAGTTTACCTGTAACCTTGCCTTGAGTTCTATCTTCTGATGCATAGGAACTGGCATTGACTTGATCTGCATAATCTCTTCCCACGTGCGTTCTTCGTTCGAAAGATTCTCTGAAACACCAGAATATTTTTAACATATAGTAAAAATACGTGTATGAACGAAGATAATTAAAATTAAGTCTTAGAAGTAAGTACATTGACACAAGTAGGTAATTATTAACTAATACAAAATAAATAAAAAAAATATATCAAAGTTTATAAGTAAAGTTTATATATCATGCTATTTTATTGAGATAGAGATTCAGTATTAGGTTTAATTGGTATTCTACTAACATTTCGTTACAAAGATTATGATTCAAAATAGCTTGTCAATGGAGTGGTAGGATAGTGTGGCCATTTTTAACATAAAATTAATTGGTCGTGACCATAGATACTAATTATTCTATGATGACTACATGGTCGTGACGGTCAAAATATTTTTGGTACTCTGCCCTCTTATTTAAGAGATTATATTATTATTATATTATATTTGTCATCGAGAGGAGATAGTATTAGTGGAATTGGGCCCCAGGACGGGCCGCGTTTACCAAAAAAAAACATAAAAGGTACTGACCTGATAAATCCGGCAGCATGGAGAGGTGAATATCCCTGCTCTGCATAGTGCGAGCGAACGTGGACTGGCGGCGGTCATTCTGAGAGCGGGTTCGTTTCACGGTGGTGGCTGGAAATGTACATTTTGAATTATCTTCTTTTATCATGTTATTATTATACACAATTTAACTTGCACATGCTAACTGCAGACCGTTGAAAACAATATACATATAGCTCAAAAACAACAATGATCCAGGTACAATATTTCGTTATTTTCGATACATTGTTCAGGCGAAAATACGTATGTAATATATATAATACGTATATATACGTTTCCTTTTCTAAAGTGATCGATACAATATTTAATTATTTTAGAAGGAATGGAATGAAACTATGTACATTTTCATGTCTGTATTATCAATCACCTAATTCTGAATTTTCAATCAGTGACATAACAGATGCTTATTGCGTGTGTTCGACAAAGCTTCATTTGGGCACTCCCTGTACATTTTTGTCTGCTTTTTATTTCATTGCACAAAAAAACAACTGACTAAAATCCATCGAGCACGTATTTAAATCTATTTTTCTAAGCCCTGGTTAAGACCAGCTTATGACGTGTGTTCTCACAATTCTTAAATTCCACACTTACTCTCTTGAGGTCCCACCCTCTCAAACATATCGAAACTTTCCATCAATCAGGTACAACTCCCTAAAATACAACTCATCATCATCATCATCATCAGCCTATGCTAGTCCACTGTTGGACATAGGCCTCCCCTAATGAGCGCCATAGCGCCCTGTCTTCGGCTTGTCGCATCCAGCATCTGCCAGCAGTCTTTCGCAGATCGTCATCCCACCTGGTCGGAGGGCGTCCTACACTACGTTTACCGAGTCGCGGTCTCCACTCAAGAACACGTTTACCCCAGCGGTTATCGGTTCTTCGCGAAATATGGCCGGCCCACTGCCACTTCAGTTGGCTAATTCTCTGAGCTATGTCGATGACTTTAGTTCTCTGTCGGATGTATTCGTTACGAATCCTATCCTTCAGAGAAACTCCGAGCATAGCTCTTTCCATAGCGCGCTGAGCGACTTTGAACTGGTGGACCAACCCTATCGTGAGTGTCCACGTCTCAGCTCCGTAGGTCATGACTGGTAGGACGCACTGATTAAAAACTTTCGTTTTCAAACATTGCGGTATGGATGACGAGAAGACTCGACGTAGTTTTCCGAACGCTGCCCAGCCTAGCTGGATCCTCCTCTTGGCTTCCTTCTCGAAATTGTTTTTACCCAACTGCAAAATCTGCCCGAGGTAAGTGTACTCAGAAACAATTTCGAGAAGGTGGCCATGTACGATCACCGGTCTTGGATCAATGTGGGCATTGATCATGACTTTGGTTTTATCCAAATTCATGCCAAGACCGATACATCGGGAGGCTGAAGCTAGACTGTCCAGCATCCGGTTCAGCTCCTCTAGCGACTCCGCCATTAAGACTATGTCATCAGCGAATCGCAGGTGTGAGATGTAGTCGCCGTTTATGTTGATGCCCTTGTCTTTCCAGTCCAGCGTCTTAAACATATCTTCCAACGCGCTCGTGAACAGTTTCGGGGATATGACATCCCCCTGCCTCACTCCTCTGCGCAGTTGGATCGGTTTAGTCTGCTGGTCCTGTACTCGGACACTCATCGTAGCGGCTTCGTAGAGACATCTCAGCACCTCGATATAACGATAGTCTACTTGGCATCGCTGTAAGGATTGTAGAACAGCCCAGGTTTCAACGGAGTCAAAGGCCTTCTCATAGTCCACAAAAGCCAGACACAGGGGCTGATTATACTCTTCGGACTTCTGTATAATCTGCCTCACTGTGTGAATGTGGTCTATGGTACCATATCCTCCGCGAAACCCAGCCTGCTCCGGTGGCTGAAACTCGTCGAGTCTCCTGGCGAGACGGTTCGATATAACTCGTGAGAAAAGCTTATAGACGTGACTTAGGAGCGAGATGGGTCTATAATTTTTAAGAAGGGTTTTATCTCCCTTCTTAAAAAAGAGCACCACCAAACTCCCACTCCACGCCTTTGGAGTTCTCCCACTGTGAAGGACGGCGTTGAAGAGGCTCTGTAACTCCTGTATAACAGGGTATCCTCCAGCTTTCAAAAGCTCTGATGTTATTCCGTCCTCACCGGGGGCTTTTCCATTTTTAAGCTGCCTCAGAGCTAACACGATCTCGTCTTGACTGATGTCTGGCAGTTCGTCGGTATAGTGGCGAATCAAGGTGGCTCTAGAATCGTGGTCGTCTCGTTGGGAACGGGGAGCATGTGCAGCGTATAAACGGCCATAAAAGTCCTCTATCTCGGCCGATATCTCCGGCTTCGACAAAACGGTCCTTCCGTCGTGCGTTGAAAGCTTCGTCAGGTGGCTCCTTCCAAGCTGCTGAGTGAATACTTTGGACCCTCGGTTTCGCTCTATCGCCTCTTCAATGAGGCGTGTATTAGAGCTCCGAAGGTCGCGTCGTACCATCTTCGCAATTCGCTTGTTCAGGTCTGACCTCTCTGACGAAGTCGCTTGGGTGGTTTCCCGTCTTTTTGTCATCAGCCCAAGAGTCTCATCCGAGAGTTTGGACTTCTTACCAGTACGCTGCTTTTTGCAAAACTTGATGCCCTCGTCCCTCAGCGTTTCTACCAGATTGTGTAGGGTCTCGTCAGCGTCATCAGTGGGTTCCAAGGCAGCGAATCTATCCCCGAGAAGCTGCTGAAACTTCTCGGTGCCCGCCATGATTTGGATTGGGTTCGGTCGGAGCGTGGACTTCACCAGACGGTTTCTTTCAAGCTTCAAATTTATATTCAGAGAGCCTCGAAGGAGTCGGTGATCAGATCCGGTATTGAACCTGTTGATCACTGAGACATCTCTGAATATATGCTTGCTATCCGTCATGATGAAGTCGATCTCATTTTTAGTCACAGAATCGGGACTCCGCCATGTCCACTTCCTTTGGGGCCGTTTCTTAAAGAAAGAGTTCATTAAGAACAGCCCCTCTTTCTCAAGGAAGTTGACGAGCATTTGTCCCCTGTGATTTCGAACACCAAAACCATGCGGGCCTATTCGGGATTCGTTGCCAGTCTGGGTTCCCACCTTGCCGTTAAAGTCCCCCATAACAACGTTGAAGTGAGCCTTGGTGGTGTGATGTAAGGCTTTGGATATGTCTTCGTACATATCCTCCACTTCATCATCCGAGTGTGTCGAGGTCGGTGCGTAAACCTGAATGACCTTCAAGCTGTAGCGCTTAGACAGCCGAAGGATCAGGTACGCTACCCTGGTCGACACACTGGAGATTTCTTCGACGTTGTTAGAGAGGGCCATATTGACGAGGAAACCTACGCCACCCTGGGATGTTTTATCACCCTCACGAAAGTAGAGAAGATGGCCCGAGTCTAGGGTTACGGTGTCCTCCCCCTCTCTACGGACTTCACATAACCCTAGAACATGCCATTTAATGTTCTCTAACTCCACTTCCAACTGCGCTAGATGGTGATCAAGCCTCAGAGTGCGTCCGTTAAACGTTGCCAGGGTCAGTGTGTGTGGGGTGTGGTAGCCTAATGTAGCCCGGTGATTCCTAGCACCCCCTGCCCCGCCGTTACCGTGGCCGCTACCATGGCCAGGAATAGCGAGGCGGCCGGGAACTGGGGGCCATTTTGTGGCGGTTCTTGTCATTTGGGGGTATTGCCCATAATCCCCACGCTGGGCATGCGGGTTGGGGATCGCAGTTTAGTGGAGTAGTTCTGCAGAGGGCGCTGCTGCCCGCCCCCCGGTGTGTTTCCCTTAGTCGCCTCTTACGACACCCACGGGATGAGTTGGGGTGGTGAAATTCTTTATTATGCCGTCACCACACGGCAAATACAACTCACTGCGATTCAATTCAACTTTTTAATAACACTTAACAACTATATCAAGATTCGGACTAAATTAACTAGCAGTAAATTTTTCAAGATGGCGGCTATGATAGGTCGGGTCATTGAGATATCTTTTTTCTTATCATTTTCTGAATTTTAGACATTTTTTGTGATCGCGGGTCAAATTACGTTCTTGAGGTGAAACGTCTTATTATCCGGTTTTAACATGCAATAATCAGAATGCATAAAAAAATGCAGAAATAATTAAGAATGTATCGAATATAAAAACGGCAAGACCGTCTAATACTATGGAATTCTCACCAGCAACACTAAACTTCAATAAATGTTTATACCTCTCCTAAACTAAATTAACTTCGTGGGCTGTGTTTACCTATTCAATGATGGATGATTACTCAGTAGGGACGTAAATACATTTACCGATTCGAGCAGTGCTCGCGTTTGATAGAGCTTACGATTATCCCATACCGCCAGCGAAATGATACTATACATGTTTAAGAACATTTTTAAACTTGTATGTATGTATATGACGTTACACAGCACGACTCGCTTCGCTCGCCACTAACAAATTCCATCTGAGTGCGGCGAGCGAAGCGATCCTCACATCCTTACTCTCATACCAAACGACTTTGTGTTATGTTATGTATGACTCGCAAACTTAAGGTAAACGTAAGCTAACTACTTACTTACTCCAAATAACATTAAATTTTATGTACCTACCTAAGTAATGTGCCGGAAAAAATATTGTCGAAAGAAAGTCTTCGATCCGACCTGTTCCCATCTTAATTAAAATTTATATTCAGCATGCACTCGACTCCACCGAACTGCGATCCCCAACCCGCATGGGGATTATGGGCTATAACCCCCAAATGATGAATGCCATCTATGACGCTCATTAGTGGATACCTATGTCCAGTGGACTATTAGTCTGATGATGAGGTAGACTCACTGTTCCGTGCTTGCTTAGAAGGCAGTAGCGTGTGCATGATGAATGATTATGACGCTCATTAGGGGAGACCTATGTCCAGTGGACTATTATAGATTGATGATTGTCCAGTGGACTATTAGTCTGATGATGAGGTAGACTCACTGTTCCGTGCTTGCTTAGAAGGCAGTAGCGTGTGCATGATGAATGATTATGACGCTCATTAGGGGAGACCTATGTCCAGTGGACTATTATAGATTGATGATTGTCCAGTGGACTATTAGTCTGATGATGAGGTAGACTCACTGTTCCGCGCTTGCTTGGAAGGCAGCAGCGTGTGCATGATGAATGATATCTTTGACGCTCATTAGGGTAGGCCTATGTCCAGTGGACTATTATAGGTTGATGATTGTCCAGTGGACTATTAGTCTGATGATAAGGTAGACTCACTGTTCCGCGCTTGCTTGGAAGGCAGCAGCGTGTGCAGCTTGGCCGCGTCAGCCCGCTGAAGGTTCTCGAAGAGCTCCCCCTCAGCCCCGGGATACAGCTCCTGGTAGAACTCCCCGCCGGCCTCCTCCCAGCCTGAGTGCCGGTTCGACTTGGCTTTGGATGAGTTGCCGGACATTTTTAGGTTAACATGGTTCACTGGAAGTAAATGATTCATCGTCAATCAATGTATGTTTAATGTTTATGTTCTTTGTTTTCTTACAAAATGTGTTTATGAATCTTGTTTTTCGTACTGTGTGACCAGAAAATAAATGAATGTCTATGTATGGGGCTACTGAAATAATCATACTGGAATGTGATTCAGATTCAATAACTTTATTTCTTCATTATGAATTCATCAAACTACGATAGTTTTTATAGTAAAACTTTATTTCTTCTGTTTTTATGTAAATCATATTTAATTTGTGTATAGTACACATTTTGTTTTTTTTTTGTTTTATATGGGTAATAAAATGTATTTCTTCTGCTTCTTTACGCTTACTAAATAAACACTTACATAAGTCAAATTTAATTTAAATTTAACCTAAGAGATAAGGTGTTATTGATTTTACTTAGCTATTTTGTGCGCGAGTGGAATAAGTCACTCAACCAATCAATTTATGTATGGCTACTAAATAAATCTATACTTACATTATATAGAGAAAGATTTGTTTGTTTGAATTCAATAGGCTCCAAAATGTTAGCAATTTGAAAAATTCTTTCAACATTAGAATCCTACTAATATCTATACTAATATTATAAAGAGGAAAGATTTGATTGTTTGTTTGTTTGTTTGAATTGAATAGGCTCCGAAACTTCTGGACCGAGTTAAAAAATTCTTTCACCATTAGAATCCTTAATTTTCCGTGATGAACATATATAATATATAATATTTTCAAAAAAGTTAGGGATCCGCATGAAAAATTCAATAATTGAACCGTGGGCTGTATATTCAACCTCTTTTTCTATTATGGCGCGTCAGAATAGAAAAAGAGGTTGTATAGCGCACGGTGCTTGCTTTTTCTCTACGGCCAGTGTCAGTTTTGGAATGTCGAGTCAATGTCAAAAACCCCAATGCTGTTAAAAAAAGTAAAGATCCGTATGAAAACTTTGATTATATATGAAAACTGTGAAACCCATCGTTTTAGTGTGTATAATTTCTGAAATTTTTGTTTAATACCCGTGCGAAGCCGGAGCGCTAGTAATCTATAATCCTATCCTTATCTCTGAAAGAGGCTACAGAATATATTCAAAAAAGTTAGGGATCCCTATGAAAACTTCTGTGTAAATTTTTGTTAAATACCCATGTGAAGCCGGGGCAGACCCCTAGTAATAATAATGCTGGACAATCTACACAGCATCATCTAGCCCCAAGCTAAGCAGAGCTTGTGTTATGGGGACTATAAGACTTAGATTTTAGATAAGATTATTTATTTAGTACAAGTTTGATAGATATTTATTTTTATAAATTTATAACGGATTTTATTTATTGTTTAGATAAAATGAACTATAATTAAAAAACAGCTCTCTATAAGCAAAACACTGTCTTTATAAAACCTCATAATCTAGACCAGCAATAATTTCCTATCTAATCAGGTTAATGACAATAAAGTTCGCAGTCATTAGTATTTGATTAGATTATTTGGTGACTAGTAAATCCCTGCAGCTTTGTTTATAACTCATCTTTCTTCAAGTTGGCTAACCAATCAGTTTGAATCAATTTATTTACACACAATGTCTGGCTTTCACAGATTTTTGACAAAAATTTAAAAATATGTTCATCAAGGAAAATGTAGGATTCTAATGGTGAAAGAATTTTCAAATCGTTTGTAGTTTCAGAGCCTATTCAATCCAAACAAACAAACAAATCTTTCCTCTTTGCAATATTATTATATATATTTTATTATAGGATACATAATTCTAGTGTTGTTGTTTGGGAAATCTAAATACCTATAAATTCGTCATATTCTAACAAACATGCTTATTAGCTTTATTGTAATTATACCTATGCTCATAAATAGAATCATCACTACATAGTACATATAACAAATTCGCTGTCTGTCTGTCTGTCCCTATGTATGCTTAGATCTTTAAAACTATACAACAGATTATGGTAATATTTTGTATCAGCATTGGAACCGTGCGAAGCCGGAGAGGGTCGCTAGTTATGATATAAATTAAATTTTTACAGATATTATAAAGTTTCACATTATTCCCTTTGAATTATAATGAAAATTTAATCTATACAAATCAATTAATTTAACCATCTAATAAGGCTCTTGCATCTGTAAAGGATCATTTAAGTATCACATCACAGCAGCACTTGCACTTTTGATGTTAACTCCATACAGTTTGATAAGAGAGGATCCTCTGGCCCACATGATTTACTCTTAATTTACTTAAATTTTTAGTAATTTATTTTAGCAATAAGGCTAATTATGCTTTTTTAGTTTTAAGATATTTCAGTTTGTGTATGTGACTTACAATAAAGTGTTCAATCAGGGTTGAATGATTTAAATCACTTGATTTTAATCAGTGATTAAAATCGCGATTAAAATCAAGTGAAGTGAAAATCAATGATTTAAATCAGTAAGTACGTTTTTACTGCTACCAAATCAACGAAAATGTGTGAAGTATTAGTCTGAGTGGGAAGTCCTCCCACGGCATAAACTAAAATAAAGAAAGAATGAATATTTTCAGCATTCAATTTGGTGCACAGCAAAATAAGAAATAGATTAGGCACCGAGAAGGCAGCCAAATTAGTCTTCCTTTTGAAAAGACTAAACTAATTAAGTATTTTACTGTCCATTAGAATGACAATGTTTTTTTAAAAAAGTGATTTGGCTTTAGAAGAACTTTTTGATTTTTGATAATTTTAATTTATTTTTTGTTACATATGCCAAATATGTGGAACTATTCTGTTTTTGTTAATACTATTAATACATGTAATGTCCTGTTTTTCTTATTAACTAACTTCCAAATTTAAAAAGATCAGAAAGAAAAAAATCAAATAAATCTGATTTAAATAAAAGAAATCCGATTTAAATCAAATAAATCGGATTTTTTTGATTTTTTTAAAAAAATCATGATTTTTATCAACCCTGTGTTCAATCCATCATTTCCATAATTAATACAGCATAAAACTAAATAGCAAAATAACTGAACTTAGAACTATTTCTTTTAAAAAAAAAATCATAGTTTACTGTATTTTCCTTCAAAATTCAAGCAAAGCCACTAATATATTATGTATTATAAAACCAGAATAAAAAGTTAGTATAACAAAAGTAGTAAAACCGCAAAAATTATTAGGATTTGGTTAAGTGAAGGGTTCTGTAGAAGGCCGAAGGGGGTTGATTAGTCATAGTGTTGCTTAGAACTTCCTATTAACCAAACTGCATTATTAAAGAGTTACTTATAGGTTTTGGTACTTCTCTATTTCAGATATTATTTTCTACAACAGATGTTGTGATGTGCTAGGTAATCTTTCTGCCCTTTGACACTAGATAACATTAAGTACCTACCAAAATAAAATATGGTAGGGACATTTTCGTACTCTTGAATTACGAATAATTTGGTTCCTTTCTCACTAAACATAAACTATGCAATTTACCGAAGACGTGTCGTGAAAAAATAGGTCAGTCACTGTAAGCGAGATTTAAAAATGGAACACACATTGTCTAGCTAGCTGTTCAGTTCTTTTTTTTTACAAAATAAGGGCAAATCTAAGCAAATGTTATGCACTTACCGTCCAGTATAAACAAAGGAGTTTCGTAGTATTATCCCATTTGTTCGTATGCTCTTGAATGGAGATCGATTGTCGAATATTTTTTAATCACTGACACTGAAAATAAACACGTTTTTTATCAAGATTTTCCCAAAAAACAGATAATTCTCAGAGAAATCGTTCCTAGTTCCTAGCAAAATCGCTGTCTGTCTGTCTGTGTAGGAGGAGCCAAGTGATAAAGTGCGTTCCAAAACAATCCCATTTTTGATGTCAACTTCATTCTGACGTTTTTTCAATCCATTAAAAATTCAATGCTTTTCTATCAAGTAACATTAAACTCTCAACTCCAATAGATATATCCTAAACTATTAACCTACTATAGTACTTATTATGTGAACCCTTCAATTAAATTTAATTATTGTAGTATACTACATTTTGATATTTTCGTTCATAGTAGGATGATGTTTCTGAACGTACATGAGCTGTCATGTTAGCTTATCAAACTTCACTCATTCGTTATTCGAATTTTCCGAAGAATTTTCACAGGCACGATTTCTTTCAAACGATTTTTTTATTTTCTGTGCTTTATTTACCTTTCTTTTCTTTTTTTAGGCCATTAACGATGCATTATGGAACTGATGATAAAATTTACTGTAAATTTATGTAGCCATGGATACTATGCAATGTACGAATGTTATTGTCTGAAAACAATAGACCATTTTTATCGATCTCACACAGAATGTTTCTTTTTCTTTTATCTAAGTCTTTATATTCTTTTAGAACCCGAGCCTGCAGAAATCGAATCAAATAAAGGTGTCGTTATAATGCTCCATCTTCATGCAAATTCGAAAAATAAACCTTCTAAAACACCAATTCAATATCCGCTGTATCGGAATAGCGACCGCCCGCCGTTCGCGTAAACAATTTTCTGAGGAAATTCTTTCAGTCAATATCCGGTTCGGCTCACAATTCGCGCGTTTTCCCGGCAACTTGCCAAACAACCAATCGGGATAGCCCACCTGTGGGTTCGACCAATGGGGTGGGGATGACGTTAGCACTGATCCTAATTGAGCCAATGCGATTTCCGGCGGACATCTCCCTGCGCGAGGCCCGGGAGCGCGCGAAGGCGGGAGCGCCCCACCTGCGCAGCATCCCATCTCTCGTCGGCACGAGACAGAGATCACATCTCCGAAAAGTAATGATTATTTCGGTCCTCTGACACTTTCCGCATATTCCCGCCGCGGGGCGCTGCTATTGATATACGTACGCGAAAAGGGAATACTGAAACGTATTAGGTATAAATTGAAATAATCGAAATTAATAAGTTTTGTGATAATTCAAATTATAATCTCGCGTCCTGACATTTTACAATAGATTTAGTGCGTTTACAGAACTGTGGCGAAGACTATTGACCATTAAAGCAGATTAAACGTGTAGGTGCGACGTCGTCCATAGTTTTTCCAGGGTGCGGGTGGAACCAGGGTGTTGAATCTGTAAAAATCGATGTGAACACTGCGTGATGGTGAAATATTAGTATAGTGTAAACGTAAAATGTGTGTGAACCGTGTTGGTTTATCGACCGCGGGCAATACGAGCTATCTGGCGACCATCCAACGTAGTGGACCCAATACGTAGATATCATCCAGTGACCCCGACCACAGGACTGTTATGAATCTATCAATAAAATTGTTGGTGATTCGAAATGTACGCGCGAGTTGCTTCGCCGCGCGAAAATATCATCTAAGAGGGCTGCTGATTTACTAATGGCGCTGCGGACTCTGATTGTTTTGGCATTCGTTGTAATCGCGGTCGGCGATGAGCTCCAGAAAGCTGACAAAGCTGAGAAAGCCATGGCGGCGGAAAAGCAGAAGTTCCGCTCGGCCAATCCTGGCCGCGAACGAGGATCCTTCCAAAAACTATCAACACTGATGAACAAAACCGATGACCGGAGGCACAACCGCCGCCGCGGCAAGGAACCCATCAAAAAAATCCTCCAAATCAGCCGCGACAGACTCAATGACGACAACAAAATGATGAACGATAACGAAGGAGCTCTCACCACGAATTTGAAGATCGCCGACCAGAACAACACCCTGCAAGACAAGTTAGATACCATCCGTCACGGAGTCTCCCATTTCCCGGGAACGATAAACGAAGCTAAGAACATCGATTACGTCTCCCAAGCGGCTGGTGTCTTCTGCAACTTTGAGAACGAGACGACAATGAACCACATGTGCATGTGGCAGTGGAATATGAGCGTTTCCAGTCACGGCTTAGGGTTCAAAGTTGCAACGGCGGCTGATGTGGCTAGGATGAATGGGTCTACAAGGGGTCTGAGATTCTCCGGACCGGCGACAGACGCTGATGCCAACGTGGGAGGTGAGTTGATGAGGCGCTTCCGCTTGTTTCGCATGATTGTCGTTCAATGTCGTGCACGGATTTGAGTGATGCGGGTTGGTCCTTCGAGTCGGATGGAACACTTGTTTCAAATCGCATGCAAACTCAACTCAAATTTGAATATGGAACATTTACGCGCGTCTATTGAAAATTGTCTTTGTTTAAAAGTGCTTTCCAAATAAATTATCAAAATCTTCTTGCCAAATTTAATGATCCTGGGTAGCAGGTAGTCAGAAGGAAGTAGGTATCTTAGGTTTTGTATGCATGTGATTCTCTTTTATTGTAACTCTTGATTGCGTTGATTTATAAGTTAAAGAAACAGATAAAGGTTATATTTATTTATTCGATTTATATAACGGCTCCAAGCAGTTACTTCAGTATTGATGGTAATTTTAACTCGATTCAAACCGATACGCGCGTGGAGGGGATAGACAGTTCGACCGAGCGGTAAACAACCTTTTTTTTCATTTGAGATTGTGGATGATTCTTTCTTATTTTGAGAAATACCGACACCGTCCTAATTGGCAAAATAAATTCCAAGTATCTCTGAAAGAACCAGAGGTCGTGCGTGGGTTCTATTCTAACCAAGGGGGAGGTAAAGCTTTCCCTGCGCAGTTTCAATACAAAGAAAGGCATAGAGATTCAATAGACTATTTTAATTCGACACTAGACAAACCTTATATGGTTTAAAGTGTCGTAGAAATAAGAATAGAATAAGTTTTTGATTAATAAATAAAATTAAAAAAAATTAAAAATTGAATATATTTATGGTAACTGTTGTGTGTAAATGTTGGTTAAGAGTTTATTTTCCGTCGTTATTTAGCTTTCTTATGCGATAGTCAAATTAGATAACTGGTTGTCAAGGTGGATTTAATTTTCCGATACAACCAGTTACATCGGTGGAATTTTATGTCCATCTACGCAACTTTTGAGGAACTAGCCGCGATGGAAAATTTTACGTAAATTTTTTCCATTATTTTTTTTCATTGCTTACTAAATAAGAAATCAAGTGTAAATCACTAACCCTTGAACTTTCATTACAGTTCGAAACAATTTCGGATGTCAACTATATTTTTAACCTGAAAACTATTTTTAACTTTAAATATTTAACCAAGTATTGTAGTATGTTTATTCGACCCATAATTCGTTCGCTCCCAAGCAGCAAAATTGTCCTATAGTTGAAGCATCCTTTAAACATCCCGTAAATGTATACAAGTGTTATTATAGGTATATTATAATATAATATACCTATAATAACCTAAAAAAATAATTTTAACGATATAATAAAATATATTATATTGTATTATATCGTTAAAATTATATTTTTAGGTCTAAATGCTGAAACTAAAGTAACTGCACCAAAACCTGTGTAAACGTTCTTTGGCATAGTACTGTTGTTAATTAAAACCACAAATAACATAATAACACTCAATGGATTTCGAAAAACGTTATATGGGCTGTGATGAGATATCTGTTTGTTAGTTGGGCTGTTATTTCAAGAAAACAGACCAGATTAATCTGTTATGGATTGGTCTATGATTTTTCTGTAGGGAAATTAATGCAGAATTCAATATTTTTTGTTTTTGTTCTTATGGCTGTACTAAAATAACAAATCCTACACCTACTGTTCTGGGGTCTCAAATATTTTTTGTAAACAAAGGCTTTAAAAAGAAAAGAAATACGTTTAGTTAGGTGGAAAATATCTGCCGATAATGGTAAAGCCGGTTACTGCTGGTATAACGGCGTAATGTACCGTTTACTGTAGAAACTGTGTATAAGAAAGATCGTAAAAGTAAGGTAAAACTTCAGGTTGTCCATTAATTATTATGAACTAACATTATTAAACTTATATAGGTAGGTAACTAGGTAATTTTTTTATATGATGACAAAACTCCTTAGATGGCTCCCAAGTAAGGAGTTTTGTCTTAAATTTGCTTGTTGTTAGGTATATACCTACCCTACAATCACGATACAGCATTTTTTTCAACTCAGTGCAGTTATGGGTTGGGGCAATTATAAGCCTGGTGTTATCTCTATTTTAGCAACAGAGTTGATTTAATCGTTATACTGTTTTTAACCAGCCACTTTGGAAGATAATTATATGAACCGCCAAAAATCTGCACGAACGCTAGCTAAAGTTGACGACAACTGTGGCGCGGTGGGCGAAGGTCCGCCTGCGACGCAGGAGGTTGCGGGTTCGATTCCCGCCTCGGGACAAATATTTGTACGATCTGCAGATATTTGAAAAAAAATATCTATCTATTTAATAATATTGTATTATGTATATCAGTCATCTAGTACCCATAATACAAGCTCTGCTTAGCTTGGGGCTGGATGATGCCGTGTCGATTGTCCACCATTATTTATTTATTTATTTAAAGTTCAAAATGATATTTGGTTAGTAAAGCCTTCTAATTTAATTCATCTCAAACGTTTTTAAACATGAAATTGAATGTTAGTCGCTATACAAGCTTTAAGTTCTATCATTTATCAGTTTTTGTGAAGTTTTCATTTATACGTTTTGTTGCCACAAAATATCTTTGATTATCGAACCGCATCGTCTAGTCTGCCTATACAAAGTACCTATGTAGTGTTTACCTATAAATTGCGAAAATGTCACCCTGCTTAGCATTGTCTGGAGTTCTTTGTGGGCTATTTTTAGATCTCCTTTGTACCTAAATGCAGGCAATTGCCGTGTCTGTCGCAACTAGGTATAATGAACGAGTCTCAGTATAATGAGATTTAAATTTAACTTTTATGGACTATTTTAGCGAAAATGCAGACTGCATTAGGTGCTAGTGCTTTTAATGATCTAAGGTAGTCTTTTTGTTAGTTCTGGAAGTTCTAATTGGTGGAATCTTAATACAATTACTTAGGGATTGTTTAGACTAGCTATGTGACATTTTAGTTCCGATCGCATAACTAGTAAAATCTCTAGTAAAAATTATTGAGCTCTACATCGCGCTGACGATAAGGCAAGTCTAGAGATATACTAATTAAGTATGTGTTTTATTCTACAAAACTCCTCGTATCCATCTGCGGTCAAAAAGCATTATAGTTTATTCGAATAATTGAAGAATCTATAGAAAATCAAACACAGTGATCTCAGTTAGAATCAAAATCAAACTTATATAATCCATTCGAAAAAGGAACTTCTTATCAGTGGTGAGTACCTATAAAAAATCGAACGAATCAAAATCAAATTTGTTTACTTACCTACCTGATTCTTTAGGATTTCAAAATATTTTTTTATTCTCCGTATTACCTAATCAGAATTATATGGTATAAGCTAAATGGGATATGTAAGTATTTAGGTACAAAAGCGATCTGAACGCTGAAAACAGTTTTTTCTTCCAACATACTTATTATGTAGGAGGGGCGATGGACTAAATATATAGATGGCCAAAAGAGTCGAAAGCTTATATAATAAGTATACATAGGTACATATTATTATGATCATAAACATAGATAAATTTAAAAACATTCATCATCATCATCATCATCACCAGCCTATAATCACAGTGTACATGTATACTGTGCTATAATAGTCCACTGCTGGACATAGGCCTCCCCTAATGAACGCCATAGATTAAAAACATTATTATTAAAATGTAGTTATTGCAATAAAATATTACTATACTTTTCTATACTTAATGATTTTACCATTGAAGTACTATGATTTTACAAACATTATCTGAGTTTGGTTTGAAACTATTCTCCCCATGTCCCTTTCAGATTGCATTTCTCAAAAGTATATTCAAAGGTTCATTTTTAGCGTTTAACATTAAAAAAACAACTAATGCTAAGCCCTCACGACACAAATCTAAGAATAACCCCGATTAAAGCACAACTGTCAAGTTGATGCTAGAATGGCACGATTTATTTGCAGTTAAACATAGAACTAAAATGGCGGCGCTCTGTCATGAACACGAGCTAGGGTATTAAACTTAGTTTGCTTGTTTAAAACAAGATAAAACAAAATTTTCGAGCGTCTGGTCGAAGGGACGTGTGACCCGAGAGCTGGTCAGTACCTGGCGCAGCGCATCAGCATTGTCATACAGCGAGGCAATGCAGCCAGCGTCTTGGGGACGCTTCCGATTGGTTGATAAGGATGCATTCGTTTCGGGTGGTCTTGATGTTTTTTATGTATCTATTATAAAAACATATCCATGTATGTTATATTAAAAATATTAATTATAACATCCATTACGCAATATATATATTAATATATACAGGGCGTCCCACAGGTATGCCACATGGAGGCAAAGTACCTTAAATATTGTAGATGAAATATTTTACTGAATGAAGACTTTATTTTATTTAAAAAAAAAAACAATTTAAACTGCATTTATAGATTTTTAAATAGTTACGTGGGTGAACCGAGAATCGAACTCGTTACACGAGAAAAATTATTAGCCCTGTAGTTTTATCATACCGATGATCGAAAGGCTTCATCCTAAGGATTATTTACCTATTGCTATAACTTAGGGTCAGAAATAAAAGGAAGACCTTAAATTGTCTGCGTTGCGATGGACAAAATGATTTACGCGTCTTTCCCAAAAAGGGAAGGTATCAAGTCAAGGCTCAGGTCAAATCTTATAGATTGTACAGACAGAAGCATTAATTGGTAACCCCCCTAATAGCTAAAGTTTACATTGCAAATCACTGTACGATTTACAAATCTTTTACTCAAATACTAAGAAACAAAAACGTAACACACAGTGGGAATCGAACCAGACATCCAATCGCTCACATGACAAGTAATGCACGCACCAACCAACTAAACCAACGAACCAGTTATCAGAGCGTCGAAATTTTATGTTATTAGTGTTCGACAGCGGATTTTTATTTATGAGATCTCTTTACACTAGATAAGAAAAAAAAGAAGTATTTGAGGGTAGATTTAAATATAATCTTGGTGAATAATGAAAAGGTCACTAGCCATACTCAATTCTAGTCTTGACTTACTGGTGTGAATCATAAATGAATTGAAGAATATTGAAGGAAATTATGCAAATTAAGAATTTTGTGAGAACTAAGATCGCGGTGCTATTCGAACAGCAAATGAGTAATCAGGAGATTGCTCGTTAGCTTTGAATTACGGTAAGTTATCAACTTATTATTCTTGTGTCATAATCATTACGAAACAAATACATATTTTTTTAGTAAAACCTTGTTATCTTTAACTTCATTTAAGTATTGATTTGTTGTCTTACAGATAAAAACCGTGCGCTTAAGTGTAATGTGGGGATGTGAATGTAAGAAGCAATGGCAGATAAACAACAGGAGTGTATTACAAATCAGTGAAGTCGCCACAATAATATTGTTGACATTCAGACTAGTTCGCCTTTTGCATCCACTCGTTCTACTGCTCAACAATATTTGATATCAACATCAACAGAAGGCATTTGCATGCAGCTGATATACTTACACAATTATCGAGCAGCAAAAATAGGACTGTCTGCTGAACTCCATCGTAGGGCATGAATAACTTTAGGTAAGTGATAATATCTATGATTATTTCATCATAATAATGATATTTTTAACAAGTTAGTATTTACACGAACTAAATTAACATTATAACAGTTGACTTTTTTTTCTTTTTAGGTTTTGGAGATGGATATCCTCTATGGGTCCTGGAGAAATAGTAAAAATAACTGGGCGCATGAATGACGAGCTTGAAAGTGTTGAAGGTTACTACGCGGATCGCGTATCCAGAAGCCCAAATTTATTTTGTCCATGATAATTGTGCAGTGCATCGTACGCGGATGGTTTCTCAAGGGTTGTTCATCTCTACAAGGCATTACTGTTATTTCTTGGACATCTAAAAGTTCGGACCTAAATCCGATAGAAAATATGTGGGGTCAAATGGTTTTAAATTGAGATCCGATCCCGATCTTAATCCCTTAAGCTATTAAGCGATAAGTATCACTAAATAATAAAGGACGATAAATATCACTACCTACTAAACCCTAATGTAATTTTACCTTTTAACATTGTCAGAAAAACTCCATTTGACCTCATTTATTTTCAAAACTACCTGATTATTTAGTATTCCATGATTTACACGAGATCCAAATTGTTTAATTCATTAGATTAGCAAAGTAAACGAAAATCTAATGAAAACATGTGTATTCTCGAGCACTAAATCGAAAATGGAATATTATTTTTCAGGATAGGAAGCTATTTGTAAGTAGGCTAAATAATAAAATAAAACATTAATTAAATTTTCTGTTTTTGTTTGTGTAGGCAAATTTTCGAAAAAAATAAACGTAATGGTTTACCTGAAATTATTATTATTGTTTTATTTTATCAATTACTTTAAATTCATACTAATAGACAAAAACTTCACTATTACACATAAATAAATGTCATTACATTACTAAAATTAAGTAGTAGTTAAAAAACAAAAACATCCACTGCAAGGATTCGATGACGTTCATTACGATGTGCAGTGACAGAATCTCGGTTACACTAACCATTACACCATAGTTACATGTGATACAAGCTCGAAATTTCAGTACTTATCGTTACTCCTGATAAAAGAAATGTAGGTGTTGAAAAAAACATCTGTTTTTTATTTAAACAATTAAACAAACTTTATAAAAAAAACAAAAATAAAAAATAATGTAAATTAATATGAATATATAAATCTTCACGGGTTTGAACCTACATGCTACTGAATGATAACTATGACATATTCTGTGAGGGGGTTACCAATTAATGCTTCTGTCTGTACCTATTACATATTTATTATTATTTATACAAAGGATCCCACCCGACCAGAAAACCCGAAACAAATAACTGCAGATAGTACAAACCATTTGTCCCGAGGCGGAAATCGAACCTGCAACCTCCTAAGCGCCTCCTAAGAGCTAAATGGTGTAGATACCTACTCTTTAGAAAGAAATGGTACTAAGTATAATATTGACGAGGGCAAAAACATACTTTATAACAAAAAAAATTACAATTATCTAACTAAATAAAAAGTAGTATTTACAATTGTAATATTGACGTGTTTTTCAATGATACATACATAGCATGTTAAATTAGTGCACGTCATTCTCCCAAGTATTTTTGACATACCTACGGTCAAGCATGTTGATCCACGAAATGTACCTACCTATAACCTTACCTAGCATATGTCTTTGGCAAATTAAAATCATTCCCTTTATTACAGGTCATTTCCTGTACCTGCCCGTGGACCCTACCATGGAAAATATGGTGATCAAGTCACCCCCCTTCCGCAGTTTATGGGAGGACTGCAAGGTAAGCTTTTAAGTTAAAATTATGGATTTTTTGTTATGTTATGACTTGTTAAAACATGGTAGGATGATTTTATTTAAAACTAGCGACAATGCTGATACAAAAACCTTCCTCTTGAATCATTCTACCTATTAAAAAAAATGCATAAAACTCAAACAGACAGACAACGGGAAGCATGTGAAGAAAATTAGTTTATAAAATGTAAATCCTTTTTCTTGGCCGTAATTAAGTTTTGTACTCAATATAAAGATTTTTCAAAGAACACTCGTGTTCTTATTATTTGTCTAATAGATCAGTAAATATTTTCAAAAAAGCTTGTGGCAGAAACATAGATAAATACTTACTATTCTAGCAAATAGCAAATCATCGTAAAAACATGGTCAAATTACAAATCATTTTGCTATCTATAACGTTTGTATGGGCAATCCATTCGTCGCCGGATCCTGTAGGTCACAACTAATTACTATCTCAATATTTTTATCCTTACGATCTGAACATATAATTATTAGTACCTACTATTTTAACGGGTATTTATCGCGTTTATTTACCTATTTATTTATAACGTTTATAATAATAATAATTTATTTATTTCAGGCAACATTAGTCTAGGTTTAAAGAACTTACTTAGGTTTAAAGAACTTTATTTGTCATAAAAATTTTTACAGTTCACTTAAAATGAGATAGGTAAATCTAAACCGTAATTATGTACTAAATCTAAGTTTAACTAATGGGCTCTGAGTCTTAATTATTGGTATTAATATGATGATACTTAAAATCTACGGCCCATATAAAATATAAACCTTATACTAACATACATAAAATAAACCTAATTAATTACTAACACTAATTCATTTATAACGTGTTTATAACGAAACGCGATAAATAGGTTTAAAGATATTTATTCTCAAAGACACAGTCACTTACATGAGAACAGTTATTTAGCTTAGTAAACAATTAAACAAGGTAAAAATAACTCGTTGTTCGATCTGTTATTGTATAACAGTTGCACAAACTAAATTAATAGGTATGGTGTCAATTCAGCGGTCACCAACTAGCCTAAACTAAACTAAAATTTGAATTTAGAACCTCTTTAGTACAAGTGCTATTCAGATGATACCATTTTAGAACGAACTAAACTAATTATAGTTTGACAGGACTAAAATCGATTTTAGTTGCTCAATTTAGTATAGATGCCGCTTTTCGCATTCAGTTGTACCAATTATTATGTGTCAGATTTCCACAAATTTTGACTAAAATGTCGTTTAGTTTAGAACACTGTAAAACGTTGCCTACTAATTATAGTTGGTGTGGCGGCAGTTCATGTTTTCCTACATAATTTGATTTGTTGATATATTTTATAGAAATATTTGAAGTCAAACGCTCCTAGCTTTGTAAAAATGAGTGATTAAAATTCAAAGACATAATTAGTATTGAGTACCTACCTATTTATATAAACACATAAAAGGGAAGGAAATAAAATCAAAAGTCATGAAAAGCTAAGTTTGCATGGCATTTTTTTTTGCCGCGCAAATTTACGAAGCGTGAAATTCACGTTTATGTTTAAAATGCTGCAAATAGATTTTTTTAAATGAAGCGTGTCTTATTTTGCGATCTAATATGTTTTTTCTATTAGCTGTTTAAGTTTTGAGGTAGGTACTTAATATTTTCACAGTTACTAGATTACTACTTGCTAGATTTATCAAAAGTGACAGGAATATCATTATTAGTCATTTCTCAAGCTTTCTTTTTAGACACTACTAGCAGCAATTTTACAATAAATTAGGGTTAATTATTAATGCGTTCAACTATAATTAAAGTCTGTATTTTATAGTACCTAAACTAAACATTTCTCTTAGATCAGAGATGATGGAAAGTAGGAAAATTAACTTATGGTGGGGCTTTAAAGCAAAACAATAATTTTCAAGAATATCGAGGCTAGTTACAGCGTTAATTACAACCATGCATAATTAAAACACCAGTCTGTTTTTAATTTTATTTATATTATTTACACAAAATTCTCCTCTTGAATTATTGGGGGTATCCAGTGCTCGGATCGCCTCAGTTAATACTCGGGATGTTTCTAGAATTGAGGCCAATCGTTGGCTGTTGCATTGAGGACCTCCACCAGCTGAACAGTAGCAGATTAGCAGGGAAAGGCAGGTCTAGTGTTCTGCGCCGGGACGATGGCATTTGAACGGGCGTTGGCTGGTCCGTCTGTTGTTTGTAAGCCCTAAAACAAAAACAGTTTAGTAGGTATTCAGAGACCTATAGAAACTATAGTACCACCTAGAAGAGTATAGGCATGTATCTATCATCATCATCATCATCATCATCAGCCTATGTTAGTCCACTGCTGGACATAGGCCTCCCCTATGTTCAGCATCTATACTATAAGGATATACAAGTAGTTTTACTATACCTACCTATATACTTATCCTTTACTAACATTCCCGTGTGGTGTGAAAAGATAATAGACACAGATACAAAATCAATATACTTAGTATGGCTGGACAACTTATTATGTTGGTAACTCACAGCTTCTAATGCACCAAAATCATGAACCAAAGCATTGCGGACGATGTCGAGGATTTTGTCGTCCATGTCATTGATGATGGCCCGGCCGTCTGATGGTCCGTCTCCGGCTATCGATAGGTTGATTTCTCTGGCCTTTTTCGTCGTTTTGGCTCCCATGATAACCCAGAGCTGAAATCATCCAAACATTTAAAAAAATGTTACAAAGGTAAAGCTATTTTACCTAGAAAATAATCAGGTAGGATCATATTAATATAGATCACTAGTTTCTGCCCACAGCTTCGAACGTATTGTTTAAGTTTATTTGATTTCTATCTATCCCTATCATAAAGAGTAACCTACGTTTTATTCCAAGCTTAGAAATATCTACCTGCATACAACATTTCAGCCTTCGGTTGGTTGTTATGGCGTACAGAGTTTATAACAAAGTTTGAATATAACAAAATTATATTCAAACTTTCGCATAGCGTTAAGGTATACCTAAGTAGGTCGGTACTTACATGTTGCCATTCTTCTGCGGACCTGCTGCAACCATATCTATTCAGTTCCTCACTGAGCGAGGATTACAAATCGACGAACTCTTTAGAGGCTTTATTTTCCTGTAGGAAATAGAAAACGTCAGAATAAACATAGGTACAAATACTTCCATAGGTACAAAACAGTCATAATTATTGCAGGAGTGCAGAAAATGTAGTTTACTGTCTGGCTTGACCTAAAAACATGTTACTAGGTACGTAGGTATGGGATTGATATGAAGGTGTGATACCTTAATATTGCTTAGGTAGGTAGGTAACATTATTAAGTAGAAATTATGCTTACCTCTCATAACCTCTATGAGCGTAGAGACGCTCAATAAACATCTGTTGTTTTTGTTAATCCTTTTTCTTCTCGTCACATCCATTTGTAAGCAAAAACCCAAATTGGAAAACAAATTTTCCAACAACCTAAACTTCCGCGCCAAACATGCGCACAGATAATAAATATCGGTCATTTCATTCATTCCATTCATTAAAAATGACTCAAAAATATATCTTACTGGCAACACCTGCAATTCAATTTAAATCAATCTATGAGCCTACTAATTTTAGAAATGTACTAAAACCGTGTGCTACTGAATAGGGTTTTGAAGGTTTTAAAGTAAAGATAGTACAATTTGAGTATAGTATCGTTTAGTATTGGGTCGCTCCTGAATAGACACCAAATGTAGGTATAATTTAAGAAAAAGATTACACATTAAAATTTAAACTACACTTTCTATAAATTAATAGTGTTACTAAATTGGCCAATTATCCTTAACAAAACTAGCAAGTTCTATTTTCTATTATTCTATTATATTGGTCTATTATAAATACCCGTTAAAATAGTACTAATGATTGCTATCTCTCTCGCACAGTTCGAAGCCTGGGTGCACCAGAGCAGGATGCAGAATGCCAGTATTAAGCTGGTCTCCGAGTCTACCATGTCAGAGGTCCAGTTGATTCTTCAAGAAGTTGCCGGGAACAACTATGGCCTGTAAGTAATAACAATAATAAATAAAATAAATAATGCCGGACAATCCACACAGCATCATCTAGTCCCAAGCTAAGCAGAGCTTGTGTTATGGGTACTAGATGACTGATATAGAGGTACATAATACAATATTATTACATAGGTATATATTATTGTCTATTCTACCCTAGAGAACAATCCCTGTGCTTGGCCTACTGAAGTAAGTGGTATTTCTATCGCTCAAGAACAAAAAGCAATAAAACCTCTCCCTATTGAACTTATTTTGTTCCCCAATGCTCGTAATTTAGAAGATCAACAAGTACAGCATAAGAACGGGCAAACAGCTGCCCCCCCCCCTAGACTTCAAAAAATGTACCCAGCCAACAGCAAAGCAACCAAAGTCCTGCTATTGTCTTGCTTTCCCGATAAATCCCGCTCGTCAAAATTCGAATAAATTGACTATCACTAGAAATAGGTAACTAAAGTTAGTAGAATATAACCCCAAAAATATTTTTGAGGGATTTGGGTGTTCCCCGCCCCCGTAACGTTGAGGCACCGTTTAAAATAAAACATTAATATGTAAAGTCCGAAAATGTCACAAAAAATTTCGCGGCTCGCTGCGCTCGCCGTTAATTTATAGTCTTCTGGACCTTTTACCAGCCTTCCTAAAATGTCACAATTTCTCAACCGTTTTCAGCGGCCGCAGACACTACAAAAGCACAGCTCGACGCGCCTAAAAATAATTGAGCTTTGTTTTGATATATATTCACCAAAAATTACTTGGATTCACGGGTAGTTACATCACACGCCATCTTATATGAGAACGTCAAAGTATTTTAAAACTAAGTGGCCGGGGACCCATTTGATAAGCAGGCCCAAGTAGCACAAACCTGCATTATAAGATATCACACAAGGTCCACGTCGGTAACTTCAGCGTTTAAGAAGAGTTATTAGAGTACACTCGAGTTGCAATAGCTCACAATTACGCATTCGGCTGTATATAAGCACTATATGGCGTCACGGAGACAACACTGTAATGTTGCGAGTGTTAATATAGTGTTACAGTTCAGTGTTATACAGCTTTTAGGAATCAATAATACTATCAGCTGCATTATAGCACTTTAATGGACCAATACAAGCCTTCTATTCAGCTATATTCTGAATAGAAGGCCACATGTGGCCCTTAAAACGCTTGCATTTTAAGAAAGAACATGTGAACTACTATAATGCTTGCAGTTATACTGTGACTCCAATTAACAACAATATAATTCGTCTTGCTGCACAAAGTGGAACTTTAATTATGTTAATCAGCTTGTTACATGCAATCGTATAATAGCACTATAACAGCCCACATGATCACTATGGGTGAATTCTTATAATGCTAAAATATAGCAAACTGCTTAATAACAAATCACAAGTGACCCAAGATCCCGGTTAGAGCTGAATACTTGTACTTGCGTAGGCAATTAATCTACTAATGCAGTTAAATGAGTTCATGAAGACTGTTTATTTCAGCGCCCCGTATAGGATTATATAGACTTGTGGTATTTAATATCGAAATGTAGAAATATAAACGTAGAACAGGAGGAATACGCCGAAAAATTACTGCAGAATACTTGAGAATTTTAAATAGAGATACGGGAACACTGATCAAGCTACACGTTTGATGAATAATGAGTCAAGGGGGAGTAAAATTTTAGAACGGCAGGGTTCCCGATCCGCAACTGTTTGTGTAGAAGGACGTGCAGATTTAGATGGACAGAGCTCTGCAAGTATACAGCAAATATTAGAAGATAGTGGTTCCGTATCTTGCAGTAATGACAGATACCTAGATATCTCTAATGTTTCTGAAAATTCAGACAGTGACAGTGTGTGTACTGAATATGATAAACAAGAAAAATGACGTGAAAACATAAGCAAATGGGCAATTGAAAAAATATATCTTATCATTTTTATTTATTTTTTATTATTAATATTGCATATATCAAGCTTCGCTAACATAGCGGCTTGATTGGAAAGAATGGTTTGTATATCTCCCGTGTTGATAACTTGTAGTGTGTCTTGCTGCTGGAGTGCTTTTTCGCTGGCAGACGTTTGTGAATTATCCTGTAATATAAAATAAGTAGGTATATGACTAAATAATAAAATAATAAATATGAAGGACGTTACACACAGCGCTTTAATTTAATTTTATAAATTACGGATCCCTAAATTTTCTACAGAGTTTAGTGGTTCACTGTAAAATATTTGCGTACTTGTTACCCGCTATTAAGCTTTTCATGAATCTGTGGCTGACTTGTTTCACACAAGAACTACTCTTGTCAGCTCATTGCTGATGTATGTACCACGAGTGAATACTTATACAGCCCAAAGCATTTACCTAATTGTGATTAATAAAGTGCACATTGCTTGTCTGCCATTTTTATGTTCTAACCTATGAATATGAATATATTTACAGTTTATATCTTTCTCTACAACGAAAATAACAACTGGATTTGAAGAGAAAATCTGTGATTTATGAGTAAACAGCTTATTGTCAAATAACATGGACAGAATAATAAGATTTCTGTTTTATTTTTTTATCATCATCAGCGCATTTTAAATTATAATTTTCAAGTAAACGGTACTATTTTGAGAGCGCATGAAAATTTTCATCTATATTTATATGATATTTGACAGTAAAAATGCTTTCCCATTCGAATTTTACGCGTTTAGAAGAAAAACTCAAGATTTTACTTACCGAAAACAATATCAACATCACAAAACACTTGTCAAATTGTTTCACTTGGTAGCAAGTAGGGGCGAGAACGTGAAAATTATTCACAATTTTGCAACTTGTGAATTTTCAACTCCATAAAAGCGTTATTAAGATCCTGGTCTGTACTTTGTGCTGTATAATAGGTAACACAAACTCTGATAATCAGCATTGTGCTGTATAATAGGTAACACATACTTTGATATTCAGCCAATGTTCAGCTCTTGGGGTGACTGTTACCTTTAATAATGCTCAAATAATGCTGATATACAGCAATCAGTTACGTTATTCAGCCTATAGCTGTTTAATTTGTGCCCAAATCAGAGTTATATCAGCTGAAACAGCGCTGCTAACGCTCTTATTCAGCAGACTTGTACAGCTAAGGATTCTATTGTGGACAGTTATTCAGCTTTTATACAGCACTTTTGTGTTACTTGGGGGGAGCTAACGAAAACCATAGGAACTACTTATTGTCCGTGAAACACGTGAGTAGGTGTGCAGTGGGTGCATGACCTTTAAGAGTAGCGTGGGCGGGTTTACGGGGCTGTGTGCGACTGTTTGGTTTGTTTGAGTTTGGGAACGGAATAAGCGAATTGGTTGATAGCATCATTATTTTGGTGTTATTGCCCATAATCCCCTCGCTGAGCATGCGGGTTGGGGATCGCAGTTCGGTGTAGTTGTTCTGCAGAAGGCGCTGCTGCCCGCCCCCCGCTGTGTTTCCCTTAGTCGCCTCTTACGACACCCACGGGAAGAGTTGGGGTGGTGAAATTCTATGCCGGCACCACACGGCTTGGAGGTGACTCTATCAGCTTCTAATCTACGAGTAGTGTATCAAATTTCAAAATTGTACGTATGTAGGTATATATATTTGTATGTTTGTCTTCGCATCTAATATCCGGAAGCACAAGTTTGATTTATAAATCCTTTTTTTTAAACTAGGTATTATTCAACTTAGGGAAGACTGCAAGTTTCATATAAATTGGTTCAGTATTATTATTTATGTTCATTTTTAATCCACAGGTGGAATCCAATGAGATTCATGATTGGCAAGATTTCGCAAGAAGTCCGTATCATCATAGAGATCACTCGTCCAAACTACGTGACCCTGGCGCACCCTCTACCGCATATCGCCATAGACAACATCAGGATGATAGAGTGTGTGCCAGAACCACCGTTCTATAACGGGGAGTGTGTGCCTGGACAGCATAAGTGCAAGATCATGAAGGTAAATTAACTGTACAGGGTGTCCCAAAGCCATGCCATATGGAGGGAAAGTACATTATATATTTTTCATAGAAAATTTTACTGAAAAAACCTCTAACTGAAAGTAAATGATTTTGTATCTTTATACAGCCATGAAGATACAAAACCATTTACCAACTAACATGGTAAAACATACACACAACACAAACTAACGGCCCGTTCACACATGTCTCCGTTTTACTGTTCCGTTTTATCGTGTACGTATTTTCTTCGATTTTGTTCGTCGATCTGTATACAGAATACTGTGCCATGTGTGAAGTCGCTCATACAACCACATACGCCATCGACGAAAAAACTACGT
The DNA here is from genome assembly GCA_963931895.1 of Eupithecia pulchellata. Classification (NCBI taxonomy): domain Eukaryota; kingdom Metazoa; phylum Arthropoda; class Insecta; order Lepidoptera; family Geometridae; genus Eupithecia; species Eupithecia pulchellata. Next base: position 1,635,899 of record OZ007546.1, on the reverse strand, counting down.
ACACGATAAAACGGAACAGTAAAACGGATACATGTGTGAACCGGCTGTAAGTGGAAATCCCGTCCTAACAATACCATAAGTTAATCGAGGAACAAGAATGGGTAAAAGTACGTTTGTAACATTTACTTAATTATGGAATGGCACAATCACCCATTACACTAATTAATTATTTAGTTACAAACCAAAATTAGACATCAGTACGGAAAAACAAACAGAAATATATGACGAGAAATATTAAAATTTTGCAAATTAAATTAAAAATTAGTATTGTTCTTTACATAAGACAGATCCCTCTTAAAGTGAGCAAACAAAAAGACAGTAAATCAGTAAACATAATCTATTGAAATCAATTTCATATTTTATTTTTATTACAATGTGGTAGTTTTTATTAACAAAGAGATTTACAATACTTGCTTCGGAACAAAAACAATTACAAATAGTATAATAATATTTACACGTTCCTAAACATCTAAGCCTTCAGTTATCCACTTGAACGTTCGTGGGTACTACAGTGCCCAAAAAAAAGTAGGCGACGTACGTTCTGGGTCCTACAGAGCCTGAGATGGGGCGTCAATTTCAACTTTTTCTGTACTAATATTATAAAGAGGAAAGATTTGATTGTTTGTTTGTTTGTTTGAATTGAATAGGCTCCAAAACTACTGGAACAATTTGAAAAATTCAACATTAGAATCCTTAATTTTCCGTGATGAACATAGGCTATATAATATTTTCAAAAAAGTTAAGGATCCGCATGAAAAATTCAATAATTGAACCGTGCGCTGTATAGCCTCTTTTCTAATTGGCGCGTCATAATAGAAAAAGAGGTTGAATATATGTATAGCGCACGGTGCTTGCTTTTTCTCTATGGCCAGTGTCAGTTATGGAGTGTCGAATCAATGTCAAAAACCCTCAGAAAAACGATGTCTAGGATCGTTTTTCTGAGCAAAAACCCCAATGCTGTTAAAAAAAGTAAGGGATCCGTATGAAAACTGTGAAACCAATCGTGTTAGTGTGTATAATTGCTGTAATTTTTGTTTAATACCCGTGCGAAGCCGGGGCGGACCGCTAGTTCTTTTATAAAACAATTGTTTTTTCTTCATACTTACAGAAGGACTCCTGCATCAAACTGAGCCAAGTCTGCGACCTTGTCAAAGACTGTGATGACGGCAGCGACGAAAACCAAAGTTGTGGTAAGTAGAAGTTACCTAAAGTGATAAAGCCTACCGTTGCCTGGTTATTATGTTACTCAGTTCAGCAGTACAGTGTTCAGTTTATGTTTTAGAAAAAAATCAAAAGTTTAATCGCTAAGTAATCGATCATTATTCATCTGAAATCGGAAATTCTAATGATCCATGGTACATAAATCTTTCTAATTTGCCGGAATTGGATTAAATGCAACCATCTCCATACAAAATTGTTTATATTGACTGGATTATGTTGGAATTTTATGTTTTTTAATACATAGCTCATCATTATTTTAATACACTATTTTATTGTTTATATGATATGTTATGATTATGTACAGACAGAAGCATTAATTGGTAACCCCCGCACAGAATATGTCATAGTTATCATTCAGTAGCATGTAGGTTCAAACCCGTGAAGATTTATAAATTCATTTTAATTTACATTATTTTTTATTTTTGTTTTTTTTTTTAAGTTTATTTAATTGTTTAAATAAAAAACAAATGTTTTTTCAACACCTACATTTCTTTTATCAGGAGTAACAATACTGAAATTTCGAGCCTGTATCACATGTAACTATGGTGTAGTGGTTAGTGTAACCGACATTCTGTCACTGCACATCGTAATGATCGTCATCGAATCTTTGCAGTGGATGTTTTTGTTTTTTAACTACTACTTAATTTTAGTAATGTAATGACATTTATTCATGTGTAATAGTGAAGTTTTTGTCTATTAGTATGAATTTAAAGTAATTGATAAAATAAAACAATAATAATAATTTCAGGTAAACAATTTCGTTTATTTTTTTCAAAAATTTGCCTTAGATACAAACAACAACACAAAAAATGTAATTAATTCTGACATGTTTTATTTTATTATTTAGCCTACTTACAAATAGCTTCTTATCCTGAAAAATAATATTCCATTTTCGATTTAGTGCTCGAGAATACACATGTTTTCATTAGATTTTCGTCTACTTTGCTAATCTAATGAATTAAACAATTTGGATCTCTTGTAAATCATGGAATACTAAATAATCAGGTAGTTTTGAAAGTAAATGAGGTCAAATGGAGATTTTCTGACAATGTTAAAAGGTAAAATTACATTAGGGTTTAGTAGGTAGTGATATTTATCGTCCTTTATATTTAGTGATACATTGCTTAATAGCTTAAGGGCTAACGGATCGGATCTCAATTTAAAACCATTTGACCCCACATATTTTCTATCGGATTTAGGTCCGAACTTTTAGATGTCCAAGAAATAACAGTAATGTCTTCTAGAGATGAACAACCCTTGAGAAACCATCCGCGTACGATGCACTCCACAATTATCATGGACAAAATAAATTTGGGCTTCTGGATACGCGATCCGCGTAGTAACCTTCAACACTTTCAATTGCTCGTCATTCATGCGCCCAGTTATTTTTACTATTTATCCAGGACCCATAGAGGATATCCATCTCCAAAACCTAAAAAGAAAAAAAATCAACTGTTATAATGTTTATTTAGTTCGTCTAAATACTAACTTTTTAAAAATATTATTATTATGATGAAATAATCAGAGATAAAGGTGTTCGAATTTGTTGAGAATTATCAGTATTATCACTTACCTAAAGTTATTCATGCCCTGCGGTGGAGTTCAGCAGACAGTCCTATTTTTGCTGCTCGATAATTGTGTAAGTATATCAGCTGCATGCAAATGCCTTCTGTTGATGTTGATATCAAATATTGTTGAGCAGTAGAACGAGTGGATGCAAAAGGCGAACTAGTCTGAATGTCAACAATATTATTGTGGCGACTTCACTGATTTGTATACACTCCTGTTGTTTATCTGCCATTGCTTCTTACATTCACATCCCCACATTACACTTAATCGCACGGTTTTTATCTGTAAGACAACAAATCAATACTTAAATGAAGTTAAAGATAACAAGGTTTTACTAAAAAAAATATGTATTTGTTTCGTAACGATTATGACACAAGAATAATAAGTTGATAACTTACCGTAATTCAAAACGAGCAATCTCCTGATTACTCATTTGCTGTTCGAATAGCACCGCGATCTTAGTTCTCACAAAATTCTTAATTTGCATAATTTCCTTCAATATTCTTCAATTCATTTATGATTCAAACCAGTAAGTCAAGACTAGAATTGGAAATGGCTAGTGACCTTTTCATTGTTCACCAAGATTATATTTAAATCTACCCTCAAACACTTCTTTTTTTTCTTATCCAGTGTAAAGAGATCTCATAAATAAAAATCCGCTGTCGAACACTAATAACATAAAATTTCGACGCTCTGATAACTGGTTCGTTGGTTTAGTTGGTTGGTGCGTGGTCAACTTGTCATGTGAGCGATTGGATGTCTGGTTCGATTCCCACTGGGTGTTACGTTTTTGTTTCTTAGTATTTGAGTAAAAGATTTGTAAATCGTACAGTGATTTGCAATGTAAACTTTAGCTATTAGGGGGGTTACCAATTAATGCTTCTGTCTGTACCTAATTATTATATTTATATTGAATTCTGATTGTGACATTAAGTAATTATTTTTAAATATTCTATAGTTTAATCTAAAATAAATGAGTTAATAATAATAATTATTATAACATAAAGTTGATTTATTGTACCATTAATTGTATTCGATTATAATTAAGAAATAAGTACATATTTGATTCGGGCATGCAATTGTTTCAATTATCATTAATCGATTTTTTGAATTTTATTTATATATAGAGAAAGTATATAGATCGGCATTATCGTTCTGAGTGATCTCTTCCGGGCAACCATGGGATTTTCATGATTTTATTTATTTCAGACAAAATGCCGTACGGATCGTATTGCAATTTTGAAACTGACACATGTGGCTTTGAGGACATCCATCAGTAAGTCTAGATTTTAAGGAGACCTAAATTAAAAAGAATGTTAAATAACACACAATATTCAATGAGGCAATGCAGCCAGCGTCTTGGGGGTGGTTCCGACTGGTATTGATAAGGGTTAGTTGAGCTAACTGTAGTTTGTTTGCAACAGTCTGCAGTTAGCTCAATTGTGTCAATTGTAAATACCTACTAGTTAGTTGATGATTCACTTCTTATCAAGTGAACACACTAAATTAATTAGTTATTGAACGACCACAACCTAGGTAGGTATCTATCTATACTTAACCTAGAATCCTGTTCTCATATAAATGACTTAATTTGTCTTTTTGAGAATAAATGAATATTGAAACTTAGTTCTAAATTGGTTATTTAATAGTAATTTCCTTTGAAAAAATAAACTAATAAGTAGTAGGTAAAATATTTGACAGTTTTCAGTTTTATCATACGCCAGTGTATCCAACCTTTTTAGAGTAAATTTAGCCTGATAGACAGTTCCGATTTTTAGATTCCTACTATCCGAGTACTTATATATAAATTAACACATTTTCCTCAATAATCGTCAAAAAATTTCCACAGGCCCATTCTCAAATGGTCCCGCCACAGCGGCCCAACGCCCACCGACAAAACGGGACCAAACTACGACCATACTTGCGGGATGCCGGTCCCGAGACCGACCAAGATGGTCCCGCTTCTGATACCGGCCCATATGAACCAGTCCATATCATCCTGTATCGGATGGTACTTCTTTGTTAACATGAACGTTACTGGACCTAACAAAGTAAGTTTACGTGTCTAAATTAATATAAAAAAATTATTTATTTATTTATTTATTCACAAATCAGATAACAGTTCAATTGCTTCGCCCACAGTGCCACTGAGGTCATATTAAAGCCTTTTATTGTCAGGTCTATGTTGAAATTAATTATGTTAAATTTTTTTATAATGTTTATGGTAAACGTAGTGTAAGACACCCTCCGGCCAGGTAAGATGACGATCTGCGAAAGACTGCTGGCAGATGCTGGATGCGACAAGCCGAAGACAGGGCGCTATGGAGGTCATTAGGGGTGGCCTATGTCTAGCAGTGGACGAACATAGGTTGATTTTGATTTTGATTTTAAATAATGATGATGATTATTTTTTGTATGTTTTTAGTTTTGCCCAGTTTGCCCCATGTTGGACGCCAACTTTCTCAATCATTGTTATACTGTTTGCAAGTTGTCTTTGTCAGATGTGTAAGCAAAGAACTGACAACTGAACGGAAATTCAACTATTTTGAAAAGCGAACATAGAATACGACCAGAACACCCTGAACAATCTGCAAATCGTACTAATATTTGTCTGGTGGCGGGAATCGATCCCGCAACCTCCTACGTCGCAGGCATTTGACTTATTTCCTCTAAATTTTATTGTCTTGTCTAACAAAGAGTGTCTGTCTATAGGAGAAAGCAGATTTCGCCTCCTCAGCGGCCATGAGGACGTCCATCTTCAACCCGCCTCCGAAGGTCCATGGGGAACAGTCTTCCAAATACTATAACTGCTGCATGGTGAGTGAGATATTATTTAATTTTATTCATGATTTATTTTACGCACACATTTTTTTTTTATTTTCTCAATCTACTTTCTAAATCCAGATTTACTTTCAGATTCTTCAGAAGACAGGAGTCTTCAGATTAACGCAAATCTGCTATCTATAGCATTTACTAGGGGAGGCCTATGTCCAGCAGTGGAGTATTACCTATACTCATCTGACTTTAGTGATTTGGTGTTTTTATATATAAAACTAGAGGGTATATGTGCCCGAGCTGCAAGCAGCTCGGGGGTTGTGCTTCGCCTTAGGCGGCCTTATCGTCGTAGGAGTTGTAACTTTTCATAACCTAAAACGTCTTTGATTTGATGGAAATCGATATCCATGTGTAAAATCTGCGATAGTAAACTGTCAGCCATCTTGGATTTGAAAATGGACATCTTTTTCGTAATCTACGTGTTTGATTTAGTCGAAAACGATACCCATATGTGTGGGTGTTTAGTCACACAGCAAGGCTCGCTTCGCTCACCTCATAGAAGAGAGTGGGGGTCACAGCACGGCTCGCTTCGCTCGCCGTGCTGTTCCCTTTAGTCGCATTGCAGCTCGCTTCGCTCGCCGCAATGCTCCCCGCCTGCTGGAAGAGGGTGGTGGTCACTGCACGGCTCGCTTCGCTCGCCGTGCTGTTCCCTTTAGTCGCAATTGCAGCTCGCTTCGCTCGCCGCAATGCTCCCCGCCTGCTGGATGAAGGTGGTGGTCACAGCACGGCTCGCTTCGCTCACCGTGCTGTTCCATTAGTCGCATTGCAGCTCGCTTCGCTCGCCGCAATGCTCCCTGCCTGCTGGAAGAGGGTGGTGGTCACAGCACGGCTCGCTTCGCTCGCCGTGCTGTTCCCCTTAGTCGCATTGCAGCTCGCTTCGCTCGCCGCAATGCTCCATCCGCTTGCTGGAGGGGGGGGTCATGATAGGGTCGTGGGGGTCACAGCACGGCTCGCTTCGCTCGCAATGCTCCCCGCCTGCTGGAAGAGATTGGGGGTCACTTTTAGTTCCCTTTAGTTCCCTTTAGTTCCCTTTAGTTCCCTTTAGTTCCCTTTAGTCGCATTGCAGCTCGCTTCGCTCGCCGCAATGCTCCCCGCCTGCTGGAAGAAGGTGGTGGTCACAGCACGGCTCGCTTCGCTCACCGTGCTGTTCCATTAGTCGCATTGCAGCTCGCTTCGCTCGCCGCAATGCTCCCTGCCTGCTGGAAGAGGGTGGTGGTCACAGCTCGGCTCGCTTCGCTCGCCGTGCTGTTCCCCTTGGTCGCATTGCAGCTCGCTTCGCTCGCCGCAATGCTCCCCGCCTGCTGGAAGAGGGTGGTAGTCACAGCACGGCTCGCTTCGCTCGCCGTGCTGTTCCCCTTAGTCGCATTGCTGCTCGCTTCGCTCGCCGCAATGCTTCATCCGCTTGCCGGGGGTCATGGAAGTCGTGGGGGTCACAGCACGGCTCGCTTCGCTCGCCGTGCTGTTCCCCTTTGTCGCATTGCAGCTCGCTTCGCTCGCCGCAATGCTCCCCGCCTGCTGGATGAAGGTGGTGGTCACAGCACGGCTCGCTTCGCTCACCGTGCTGTTCCATTAGTCGCATTGCAGCTCGCTTCGCTCGCCGCAATGCTCCCTGCCTGCTGGAAGAGGGTGGTGGTCACAGCACGGCTCGCTTCGCTCGCCGTGCTGTTCCCCTTAGTCGCATTGCAGCTCGCTTCGCTCGCCGCAATGCTCCATCCGCTTGCTGGAGGGGGGGGTCATGATAGGGTCGTGGGGGTCACAGCACGGCTCGCTTCGCTCGCAATGCTCCCCGCCTGCTGGAAGAGATTGGGGGTCACTTTTAGTTCCCTTTAGTTCCCTTTAGTTCCCTTTAGTTCCCTTTAGTCGCATTGCAGCTCGCTTCGCTCGCCGCAATGCTCCCCGCCTGCTGGAAGAAGGTGGTGGTCACAGCACGGCTCGCTTCGCTCACCGTGCTGTTCCATTAGTCGCATTGCAGCTCGCTTCGCTCGCCGCAATGCTCCCTGCCTGCTGGAAGAGGGTGGTGGTCACAGCTCGGCTCGCTTCGCTCGCCGTGCTGTTCCCCTTGGTCGCATTGCAGCTCGCTTCGCTCGCCGCAATGCTCCCCGCCTGCTGGAAGAGGGTGGTAGTCACAGCACGGCTCGCTTCGCTCGCCGTGCTGTTCCCCTTAGTCGCATTGCTGCTCGCTTCGCTCGCCGCAATGCTTCATCCGCTTGCCGGGGGTCATGGAAGTCGTGGGGGTCACAGCACGGCTCGCTTCGCTCGCCGTGCTGTTCCCCTTTGTCGCATTGCAGCTCGCTTCGCTCGCCGCAATGCTCCATCCGCTTGCTGGAGGGGGGGGTCATGAGAGGGTCGTGGGGGTCACAGCACGGCTCGCTTCGCTCGCCGTGCTGTTACCTTTAGTCGCATTGCAGCTCGCTTCGCTCGCCGCAATGCTCCCCGCCTGCTGGAAGAAGGTGGTGGTCACAGCACGGCTCGCTTCGCTCACCGTGCTGTTCCATTAGTCGCATTGCAGCTCGCTTCGCTCGCCGCAATGCTCCACCCGCTTGCTGGGAGTGGGGGTACGTGGGGGTCACAGCACGGCTCGCTTCGCTCGCCTTGCTGTTCCCCTTAGTCGCATTGCAGCTCGCTTCGCTCGCCGCAATGCTCCTCTGCCTCCTGGGAGAGGGGGTATTTGGGGGGTCATGGGGGGTCACAGCACGGCTCGCTTCGCTCGCCGTGCTGTTCCCCGTAGTCGCATTGCAGCTCGCTTCGCTCGCCGCAATGCTCCACCCGAAAAAAAAGGTCAAAATTTGGCCAATTTTCGGTTTTTTATCAAAAAAGGGGGTCTGGGGGGTCAGGGGGGTAAAACTTTTTTTGGCGTTCAAAACGACTTTTTCTCCTCTACATGACTGTGAAAAAATTTTTCTTCTAGGTCGACCCGTTTGGGAGATACAAAAAGGGGGGGTGAAAATGTGGGTGGAGGGGGGGGTGATTTTTTTTATTTTTCAACACGAGAAGAAACCCTCTATACGACCCCGCAACCCAAATTTTTCTATAACGACTCTTTCCGGTAGCAACTTGAAAAGGGGGGGTCAGGGGGCAAAGGGGGGGGGGGAAATTTTTATCTGCCTTAAAACCATTTGACCCCCTCTATACAACCCCACAAAAAAGAACATTCAGTATGGCTCTGTTCGGGAGCCCCCCTAAAGGGGGGGAGAAGGGGGGGCAAATTTGGAAAAGTCGGAATTTTCCCTAGGTCCCCCCGACACCCTCTATACGATTCCATAAAAAAAACCATACCTCCCCCTCCACCATCAGGGAGAACAATTATGTCAATCAGTGAGTGAGTGAGTGAGTGGTAATTAAGCTATATATAATATAACGCTTATATATTATGACTAGAGGGTATATGTGCCCGAGCTGCAAGCAGCTCGGGGGTTGTGCTTCGCCTTAGGCGGCCTTATCGTCGTAGGAGTTGTAACTTTTCATAACCTAAAACGTCTTTGATTTGATGGAAATCGATATCCATGTGTAAAATCTGCGATAGTAAACTGTCAGCCATCTTGGATTTGAAAATAGACATCTTTTTCGTAATCTACGTGTTTGATTTAGTCGAAAACGATACCCATATATTTGGGTGTTTGGTCACACAGCAAGGCTCGCTTCGCTCGCCTTGCAGTGTGACAGTTGTCGAATTCTTGTTCGCTTCGCTCACCGCAATCCGACCCACCTCTTAAAAGAGAGTGTGGGTCACAGCACGGCTCGCTTCGCTCGCCGTGCTGTTCCCTTTAGTCGCATTGCAGCTCGCTTCGCTCACCGCAATCCGACCCACCTCATAGAAGAGAGTGGGGGTCACAGCACGGCTCGCTTCGCTCGCCGTGCTGTTCCCCTTGGTCGCATTGCAGCTCGCTTCGCTCGCCGCAATGCTCCCCGCCTGCTGGAAGAGGGTGGGGGTCACAGCACGGCTCGCTTCGCTCGCCGTGCTGTTCCCTTTAGTCGCATTGCAGCTCGCTTCGCTCGCCGCAATGCTCCCTGCCTGCTGGAAGAGGGTGGTGGTCACAGCACGGCTCGCTTCGCTCGCCGTGCTGTTCCCTTTAGTCGCATTGCAGCTCGCTTCGCTCGCCGCAATGCTGGAAGAGCGGGGTCACAGCACGGCTCGCTTCGCTCGCCATGCTGTTCCTCTTAGTCGCATTGCAGCTCGCTTCGCTCGCCGCAATGCTCCATCCGCTTGCTGGGAGTGGGGATTCGTGGGGGTCACAGCACGGCTCGCTTCGCTCGCCATGCTGTTCCCCTTGGTCGCATTGCAGCTCGCTTCGCTCGCCGCAATGCTCCCCGCCTGCTGGAAGAAGGTGGAAGTAACAGCACGGCTCGCTTCGCTCGCCGTGCTGTTCCCCTTAGTCGCATTGTAGCTCGCTTCGCTCGCCACAATGCTCCACGCCTGCTGGAAGAGGGGAATCACAGCACGGCTCGCTTCGCTCGCCGTGCGGTTCCCTAAGTCGCATTGCAGCTCGCTTCGCTCGCCGCAATGCTCCTCCGCCTGCTGGGCAAGGGGGTTTTTGGGGGGTCGTGGGGGGTCATAGGGGTCACAGCACAGCTCGCTTCGCTCGCCGTGCTGTTCCTCTTAGTCGCATTGCAGCTCACTTCGCTCGCCGCAATGCTCCTCCGCCTGCTGGGCAAGGGGGTTTTTGGGGGGTCGTGGGGGGTCACAGCACAGCTCGCTTCGCTCGCCGTGCTGTTCCCCGTAGTCGCATTGCAGCTCGCTTCGCTCGCCGCAATGCTCCACCCGAAAAAAAAGGTCAAAATTTGGCCAGCTTTCGGTTTTTTATTAAAAAAGGGGGTCTGGGGGGTCAGGGGGGTCAAACTTTTTTTGGCGTTCAAAATGACTTTTTCTTCTCTACATGACTGTGAAAAAATTTTTCTTCTAGGTCGATCCGTTTGGGAGATACAAAAAGGGGGGGTGAAAATGGGCATGGAAGGGGGGGTGTTTTTTTTATTTTTCAACACGAGAAGGAACCCCCTATACGACACCGCAATCCAATTTTTTCTATTTCGACTCTTTTCGGTAGCAACTTGAAAAGGGGGGGTCAGGGGGCAAAGGGGGGGGGGAAATTTTTACCTGCCTTAAAACCATTTGACCCCCTCTATACAACCCCACAAAAAAGAACATTCAGTATGGCTCTGTTTGGGAGCCCCCTTAAAGGGGGGGGAGAAGGGGGGGCAAATTTGGAAAAGTCGGAATTTTCCCTAGGTCCCCCCGACACCCTCTATACGATTCCATAAAAAAAACCATACCTCCCCCTCCACCATCAGGGAGAACAATTATGTCAGTCAGTCAGTGAGTCAGTGGTAATTAAGCTATATATAATATAATTATGAAAATAAAATATGGTTTGTGAAGCCGGGAATATAAATAAATCTCCAGTTTTTTTCACTGTTTTAGTGGCATGTGTTCAGTCCTTAATGAGTCCATAATAATCTTTAATATCGTCAAATCGACCCTCAAATCTAGACTGAAAAGTCTGTGATCGATTTAGGCTTTTCAGTCTAGTTTATGAGGCTTTACATATTTCTGTCGTATAGATTTAATAATTCCTGATAATTTTTAATAATTTCATTATGTATTCTTTAATAATTTCATTTATGTATTTATTTACAATACATAATGATTTGTATGTAGTGAAATGTATTTTCTTTCTTCTTTCTTTCTTTCTTATAATGGTCATTTTTGTTTTTGGGATGATCAATGTCAATGATCACTTTTATCTGTGTTCTTAATTTTTCTCTAAACTTGATAACGTTTCTGAAATATTAAATAAAGGTCAACTAATAAATAATTAATAATAATGCTCGGTAATGTATTTGATTTTCAAAACTATCTCTTATTCCTTGCAGATAAGGTTCTACTACTACCAGTACGGACGAAACTACGGCTCTCTTAGCGTAGAGGTTGTGGAGATCACCAATCGCGGTAACATTACCACACCGCTTTGGTTCTCGACCAAAGACAAGGGCCCGAATTGGTACAGGGCTGCTATTTTCCTGCCTAATATTACACGCAGGTGAGGATTTGTATACTCTATCTAGAGTGATTTTGTTGTTTAATTGTTTTGTTAAGTGTTTAATAAATAATTTTCTAACTTTTTTCTATTCTACCTTAAAACTTTTGTTATATGGATCATTATGTTCCATAACTGTACAGAAGAAAAAAGTTAGGGTTCCGTATGAAAAATTTAAATTTTTGTTAAATACTGTGTTATATAATTATGTGGGAATTACCATGCGCCACCATTTTGAAACAATTAACAAAATGGCGGACGGTTGACTAAGCTAAAATCTTCGAACTCCTATTTGAACAGAGATTTTAATAACCGTTATTCACAGGTACTACCTCCAGTTTAAAACTAGGATGGGCATGCGTATCTACTCAGACACAGCTATAGATGACTTCAGTATGGCCCCAGAATGTTTCGGCCTCAACGTAGACCCGGGGGAGTTGGGAGACTATAAGTACTACGATCCTGTGTTGGACGAGAAGACAACTCCGCATGATGCGTTTGTTGATAAGACTTGTAAGTAGCTACTGCATATCATGTTGTTCGGATCAAAGTGTTGTTTTTATTTTTCGTTTAATAAAAAAGTAAAATCTATTACAAAAGGCCTATATCAAGAACTACTCGTACGATTTGCCTGAAAAAAATTTACAAGGTGTAACCGCATCTCAGAAACAATTATTTCGAATAAAGACACTTGTATCGTAATAGTCGGTTACATTGTAGTACAGTGTCATTTTATTCGATGGGGGCGGCGATATATTCAATCATGGTCATCGCAGATTCTAAAATGTCTATAAAATTTTTTTTTTGTTACAATAAAATATTGCTTTATAAGTATTACTTATTAAGTAATAATTAAACCTACACTAAAACCTATACCTACTGGTAATATTACAAAGCGATCCGTGTGCAATGGCAAGCGTTTGTAGAATGGATCTATATTTTACAGAAAAAATATAGAGAAGTCTGTAAAAAAAATAAATATTCTTTGAAGTATGGTTAAAAAACTAATTCATAATTAATTAGTTTTTGAAAATCGCCTATGTTTCATACATTGATAAAGTAAAAAAAAAAACTTAAATACATTGAAAAAAGTAGACAACTAATTCCGTAGGCACCTACTAACCTACTCTCTAATTTCTGAAGTAACTGAAACCAAATGTAGTATTGCCTATGTACAGTCAGCTGCACAGATATGTATACACTCCTAAAATTTCACATACATATAAGTATACTCGTTATTTTTCAAAGTCAAGTACACCAACTACATTTCAAATGAATGTAGCCATCTAAATCGTCAGAAATCGGTATACAATTTAGCAAAATTATGTAGACACTCACGTATAGGTACATAAATATGACATTTTGGGAGTGTATACATATTTGTGTCTGGTACTACTTTAGGTACCAGCTACTTTGAGACCCTCGCGAGTTACACTCGCACTTGACGAATCTTGTTTATCTTTATGAGATCTCTCTCTCCAGTCTACAGATTCTCGACTTGCGGCGCGACCGGCCGCTACGGGCCCAACCAGACGATGTGCGACGTGGCCTACAACCAGAGCGGCGTGTCCGTAACCGTGGTCCAAGACCCGCCGTACCAGGGCCTGCAGGTGTGGGAGGTGCCTGAGGAAGGACTCTACACGTAAGTTATCAAAATAGACATTATTAAAACTTTTTAAATTTTCACGAATTATTTTTTTAGCCTCGTGTCTGACTTCAGTCTAATCCTTGCTAATGTTTGTTTCACGAACAACAAGCATTAAGATATTATTTTATTTAATTTTATAATTATTTATTAATTAAGACGATTACATTTCAAACAATTACACTAGTTAAAGTACACAAAAGAGCAAATAAAAATAAGAAATTATACATAAAATTTGACAACATTCTTTTTCTCTCGCAAAACCTCAGGTCACACCAGCATAATTTTCTTCCATTCGTCATTAATTTGGTTGTGTTGGAAATTTTGCGTATGTCCTTGTCTTTCTAGAATAATCGCAGTGGGCGCTAGCGGAGGCCTAGGCTCAATAAAAGATGGTTGAACACTAACAAAGTTTATTGTTGAATTGACAGGTGTTTTTACAAAATGGAAGACTCTCTTATATTAAAGGGAGTCAAAATGCGCCATAATATTTTGAGTTTTGACATGACTTGCCGCCTCGAGGTAGATCACACTGAAGCCTCGCGCCTGACTTCAGATTATTCCCTCCTATTGCTTGCTAATGTTTGTTTTACGAACAATAAGCATTACGATATTCATTTGGTTGTGTTGTTAATTTTGCGTATGTCCTTATGTCTTTCTAGAATAATCGCAGTGGGCGCTAGCGGAGGCCTAGGGTCCGCGCACGCGGGGGTCTCCCACGGCGCCGCCGCTCGCGCCTTGCTGCAGTTACACCGCGCAGAGATGATTTACATGCTGATCGGGCAGCAGGGGAATAACGCTTGCAAGAAGGTAGAGATACGGGAGTGTATAGACGTACGAGTATACACGAGTATACTGAAGTACGAGGATATCGAAGTAGTATACACGAATTTATCGAAGTACGAGTATACCGAAGTACGAGTATAGACGGGTATACCGAATTTACGAGCCCCTTCTAACTTCATCATATTATTCAAAAATGGTCATCGTAAACTCTTAACCTACTTACTGTATAATCACTACGTAGTATAAAACAAAGTAGATTTCTCTGTCCCTATATCCCTATGTATGCTTCAATCTTTAAAACTACACAACGGATTTTGATGCGGTTTTTAATAGTTAGAGTGATTCAAGAGGAAGGTTTTAGTGTCAGTATTGGACCCGTGCGAAGCCGGAGTGGGTCGCTAGTAAATAAATAATGGTAGATAATCCACACAGCATCACCTATACCCAAGCTAAGCAGAGCTTGTATGGGTCCTAGATAAGCAACAAATATTTGCAAATCGTACAAATATTGCCGAGGCGGGAATCGAACCCGCAACCTCCTGCGTCGCAGGTGGACCTTCGCCCACCGCACCACCGAGGTCGTGCTAATGAGTAATATTTTTTCCCAGACGCTATCAGCCCAAGAAGGCGAGGAATGCATCAAGCGGCCAGCCAACGAGGACCCAGCTGTTCACCAGCAAGACGCACGAAGTCAGGAACACGCATGTGTCGGACGGCGGCGGCGGCGGCGGCGGCGCCACCTATGTGTTTGTGGTGTGTGAAGCCCACTGCTGGACATAGGCCTCGCTTAGATGCCACTAATAGCTGTTCTCAGCCGTCTCAAACAATGGACTCCCCAGGAATACCTTTATGGAATATATGTTTTGTTTGATATTAATAAATAAATAATTCTGAACAATCCACTCAGCTCATCTAGCCCCAAGCTAAGCAGAGCTTGTGTTATGGGTACTAGATGACTGATAAACTTAATGCAATATATTAAATAGATAGATATTTATTATTATGTATAGAAAACGACCAGAACACTCTAACCGATAGATCGATCTATCGGCGGCTACAACCGCTGGACCCTCAGTCTCTCACCAAGGTGTTGCTCTTCCTCTTCATAAACTCCACGATCTCTACCTTCGTAAATAAAAAGCACTGCCGTGGTTCATCTGGGTACCGAACCTACCACAGAATCTCACTCAATACTCCATGTGGTCTACGCCTTAGAAAATGTGATAGTGATGCCCTTTGGGTTAAAAAACGCACCACAATGATTTGCTTTTTTTACCACTCATACACTGACCCATAAAAAAGTAATGATAGTGGACAATAATAATGACAGAGAGGTAGCCAATGTCAAACTTGAGA